>PVHY01007705.1:0-65927 GCA_004024945.1 Uropsilus gracilis | reverse complement strand
TATATACATACATATGTCTTCAGCATTGTTCCTGTTAATGCTTATGTATAGAGAATATGCTCTTGTGTATAGTAGCTTCTCAATAAATGTCAGTTGAAGAGATGAATGACTATTATGTCTAAATTACTACAGAATAAAGTAGAGAGAATTCAGGTGGACTATATGGTTAACTTACATCAGTTTTTTTAAGATAAAATTCTGGTTTTCTTGACCACTATGAGCCTTAACACATTAATACCATTTGACTTCCAAATTTTATGTCATCATTCATTGTTCATTTCTCAACCTATAGGTACTGGACATCTGCCATGAGCAGGACACCCATTCTTTACTTGTTCTATTTAGGTAGCTTAAGGTTTGTAAGTATTTCCAACTTAAAAATGAAGTGGAAAAGAAACTTATTTTCATTATAACTTCAGCAAGGTGTTTGATTGAAAAGGTTCTTTTTTTTCCCAAAAAACCAAATTGTACATATTCCATTCTCCACAACTCTAATGTTCTCATGTTATATTTATTGGGAAAACTGTGGATTTTTTCTTATAACTACAACTGAAATTCTACTTCTTGACTGAAATCTCTTCACTATGTAGACCTTAATGAAATCTCTCTTTCCACCTTTAAATCAAATTGTTTCTGTCATTCTTTTAAATAGAGTGTCTTTGAGACCATTATCATGGTCTGCTATTTATCTTGTGTGTTGACTTTGGCTTACTTCTGGTCTTTACATGTGAAAAGGCAAAGCTCTGTGTTAATTTTCTTTCAAACTCCATGCTGTACAATGAATATGCTAAAAACTTGGTGTACCTAATGTTAGAAGGAGCTAAAGAGGTCTACGGGTTATTTGTATTTGGAGATGATAAATTAAAGCACAAACAATTTTTTCCCCAAGCCAGTTTGCAACTCACATTTGTATATGGGAAATAATGAACAAGATAATTCATTGAAGACAACTCTACTTTCAAGATCTGTACTAAAAACTTCAAAATAAAAGAACATAAATGAACATATCTTAATGAGGAGGAAAATCAATGGGAAGAAAATGGTTTTGTGGTTCTTTTTTCTGATCATGGAAAATAAATTCATTCTTTTTGTTTTCCCCATCTGTTTCAAAGTTATAAGTTTTCATTCTTTCTGACTAATTGAAATTCCTTAGTATTTATTGAAAATGATACAAACCTAGGAATAGGATAGGGATTTAATCTTTATTTGAAAATTTTATATTTATATTCTCTTTTCTTTTTCTCCTGACCTCAGCCCTGGAAGGTAGAATATGTACCCTGTTGTGGATAATATCCTAAATACCAAGTCCTTGGGTGAACATTATAGAGAGAGACAATAAATTAGTAGAATTTTGTGACATACTTCCCACAAGAAGAACATTAGTAGGTACAAAAACATACAGAGAAAAGACCCACTGACCTAACACCCAGCTAGCTAGTTTGTAGCTACCTGTGTTTGAGAAGCTACTTTCTCATTTAACTATTATCTGGAATCTAGTTTTAGAAGAAGCTATGATAAAAACAATGAAAAGAATTCTTTCCTACCAAGCAGCCATTGTTAATACCTACTTCATCTTGTAGGAGCAAGACGGTATCCTTACCGTCTGATATGTCAGACAGAAAATAGGCATTCTATGCCTATTTTCTAATCTTTGTAAGCATAACTGATTTTAATGAGAACAATTTTTTGATTGATCCATTTACCTTGAAATGACATTAAAACAACCTCCTCTCCGCCCTTTCTAGTTTTAGGTAGATTGCAGTGAATTCCTGCCAATAAGCTGTTATAGATCTGAATATTAACTATAGGATTAGTGTTGAATTAAATATTCATCTACATGGTGTGTTTGGGATCCTGGTTATTCCAGTATACCATATGGTTGTCCTCAAACCAGAACTGGATACCTAATATTTTTTACCTTGGGATGCACTGTGGCATAGAGTTTTACATACAGATGCCAGCATTAAAACTTGAGTTAAATGCCCATTCTCTTATTTTACTGTCATTTTGTCACTTTTTCCATCTATGAGGAGAATGAAAACTTACCTCTGGTTATAAAGTTCAAATGAAATAATATGTGAAATCTACTTCTGACTATCCCTGGTCAGTGGTAAATGCTTTAAGAAACATAGTTATTCTTACTATCATAAAATATTCATCATCCTGATTTATCTGTCTGTATCCTAGACCTCATGAGAGTGAAAGCATAAACTAATTCACACCAAAGTATACTTTTCTTACTCAGTGTAATAACAGATAAGCTTCATAAACTGCAAAGCACTCTATAAAATAAAGAAACAGTATAAATAACATTTTAAAGGGCAATATGAGAACAAAAATGGCTTTGATATAAGGATCATGATAGAAAAAGACTGAAGATAATTACAGTTATTTCTTGCTTTCCATTGGTGCCTATCTTTCCTTATCATGGATTAGACAACATACTCCAAATTAATCTGTATGTGGTTATGCAATAAAAATGACTCATGAGAGATTACTCATACTCAGATTTTGAACAGATCCTAACCAGCAGTCAGCTCTGTGCCATGTACCATGAAAGGTGCTAGTCTGAGCATAGCTCATGACAGTATGTCCTTGCCAGCCAGAGAAGCATGTGTAGGAAAACAGGCACATCCATGGGCTGAAGAGCAGGGCAATGGGAAAGAAACACTCTGGGCAGAGCTATTTGCTGAGAAAAAGAATAAAAGTGAGGTTGTTGCCATTCACTGACCTCTGATGTGCTGCCTGACTCCCAACTATAGTGTAGAAGCCTGATGTCTACATAATCTGCAGGTTCTCAACTCCACTCTAAGCATTCCATATACTTCAAACTATGGTAAAAACCTGATGTACAAGATTGAGGGCTTGGATCTATATTTTAAATCAATATATTTTGACTCTTTTTGCTTCTCTGCTGTGAAAATAGTAATAAGCTTTCTTCCTTTTTTTCCAACTATGTCTTTCTGTAGAACACTGAGTTCCTAAGAATTGTGATCATATCATCACCCTTCCTTTTTATTTTTGTTTTGTACAGCTTCTTTCTAGTAATTTATTAAAGTAACATTGCATTGTAACATCATGTAAGTTATAAGTATACATCAAAACTCAACATGTATTCTATATTGAATTTACCACTAAAAGTTCAATTCAATCATTCACTATATAATTGACTCCTTTTACCTGATTTATCATTTTATTCCCAATATTTTGTCTAAAATAAAAAATAAAAATGGATATAATAGCTGCTCAGTGACTTTTTAGCTACAAATGAAGAAATAAGTCATGTAAAAGGTTGTTTTGTATGAATTGTATATGAATTTTGTCTGTACTGATTGAGTTATATATGAATTAAGATACTTTAGGCTGACTTAAAAATGGGGACATAGGTAAGATTTTAACATGAGAAACCCTTAGTAGCATTCTGTTCTTCTCAATTAAGAGTCAAGTCAAAATAGTGTATTCACTGTGAATCCTTTAGCTTTTCAACCTAAAATCATAAGATTCTAGGTGCCATCATAAACCAAAATTATTACCTTTCTTTCCAGGATAAACAGATTTTTAGACTCCATAGTATTATACGCTGAAAGTATGAGATCATTTTCCTATGAAGAATTATTTGTTTTATTTATTTGTTTGTTTGTTTTTGGTTAATGGTGTGTCATTATTTTATAGTCTTGTTTGTTTTTTCACAAAACAGAATTTCTCCCTTTTGCTGTGATAACCATAGTTTTCTAACCATCAATGCCCCCATAGTCTGTCACTGTAGTTCTTCAAATTCTCTTCCCTCCTTGTTTTTTTCCCTTACCCTCTCTCTCTCCCCTACTGGATGTCTTAGTAAAAGATTTAAAAGATGCTATTTCCTAAGAAATTTCTTTTGTTGTGTGCCCATGAGAGTCATACATGAAACATTCTAAGGAACATATATAGTAAAATTAATCTAAAATCTTCTCATGCAAATCTTGAAAACTAATGCTTACAATTATGCACAATAATGTAGTTACCTGTACTTTGAGTTCCGTAAAGAAAACAAGTCATTATAATACTTTCATATTTATACACAGTAAATTGCATTTGTAGAGAATATATGTATATGGAAAACTGGTCTAGCACTGAAATTGAGTCATCTCAAGAGGGAAATTCACTTTTGGTGCCAGAGACACTACACAAATTATATTATGATGTGTCAGTCATAAACAATAAAAATGCATAAAGCAACTTCAAGATTTTGTCTTATAGAAATATTATCTAAGTATATTTTTCTCTATAAAAAGAGATGAGTATCTTATCGATTATTTAATATGACTATTATTCTAGGAGCCAGTCAGAGAAACTAATTATATTTTGCATTGAAAATACGTCAGTCTTAAATCCTGACAGGTCATCCTTAAATCCTGTTTCATGTCTCTTAAAACTAAAAAAATAATAATTTAAATTATTGAATTATAATTTTATCAAACCATAAAGAAGGGAGGGAGGGAGAGAGAGAGGCTTAGATCTAGTCAAGACGTTTCAAAGGCTTCTATACTGTTAATTTGACTTCTTTATCTTTCCCAGTTGAATATTTTTTTTTAATTTTGTAGGTTTCATAAATGGCAAATGTTCTACTTCCTTTCCCACTACACAAATATATTCTCACATTGGTGGGCAAGAAAAAAGACTGTGCAGTGATCCAATAGTCTATTGGTGGTTTGAGTCATATGTAATATCATCCCTATTCTGACCTAGCTATAGGTGCACAAACATATAAACATAACAAATATTAGTACACAAACATAGCAAATATTAAATGCCCTGCTCCCATTTAATCAGCATTTCCTTTTTCTCACCTTCCTTATATATCTCCCTCTTTCTGTGCTCTTTCCTTCCTTTCTTTCATCTTTTTCTAGTTCTCATATGCTATGTTGTTCATCGAGCATTTTCAGTACTCAATTAAGGATTAAGGATCCAGGGTTTAAAACAACATAAACATTCACTAAATACGTTCTTTATTTAATTAATTTATATATACATATATATGTTTCACATCACTCACCACCTTCCCTCCCTAATCACTCCCTCCCATCCCTTCCTTCCCCCCACCAGTTGTGTTCTTTCATTTGTTTGTTAGCTTGTTTGGACTTTTTCCTCCTGGCCTTTGCTTGTTTTTCCTATTACCTATATATTAGTGAAACCATTTGGTATCTGTCTTTTTCTTTCTGACTTTTTTCTGCTAATATTATTTCTTCTAGGTGCATCCATGGTATCATAAATTCCTCAAATTTGACTAGACATGTTCTTGACTTTAAGCAATTATTTGTTCTGAGTTGAAAGTTGTCTTCAGGACCATCAAGGAAGTGCTTCTAAAAATGCCAGATTATAAAATTATCTGCAGATCTAGCTAGCATGTAGAGAGTCACTCCAAAGAAAAAAATGGAAAAATAAAGCTTTGACTCCCTTGATAAGAAAATTTGAAGAAACATTAATCTCGACCCATCTCTGATAGACACAGGTTTCTTTTCATCTCCATTCAGTCCGTGGTCATATAACACCAGATTCAGTACAGTGATACTTTAGAGAAAGCCTATTTCACTGTTAGGTCACTCTAATTATAGAAAGAAGTTTTATATTGTTCTTAAATCTATTTCCTACTTTGCAAGTTATAGTTTTATTGTGGGCACATACTATCATTAAAAGAAAAGAGAGATGAATATTAGAGAAACTCAAAAGTGCTGTAATATATATGATTTGACATGAGCAGGTTTTTGCCAGCAGGAAAGCAATGAAAATGGGATAAAGTCTTCCTAGCAAGGAAATTAACCAACAGGAGCTTGACAATTGAAGGCTTATTTTAAGGGAGTAGTGATATGTTTTGAAGGTTATTAAGATATAACCTCTTATTCATCTAGAAGCTTAAATCTCCTTGAAAAAACTCTTTTACAAAGTTACAAACTGTTGTTAACTATCAGGTGACTTGGCAGACTAGAGCAATTAGAAAACTTGAGATTAAATTTGCAAATATGATGCATACTTTTTTGCCACTTTGGCAGTATCCCTCTAAGGATTAGTTTTTCTTGTGTGGTATACAATAAAGTGATTCTGTAATGATTGTAATAGTGATTAGTGATATAATGATTATAATAAAGTGAAAATAAAGATGAAAATGATCATAAACTTCTTGGTTTTATAAATATGGATTTTAAATAGTTTTCACTACACTGACTAGTAAGATGCATCTCAGGTAGAATTTTATTGCCAATTAATTGAAAAGGAAGAAGAGTTCAATAACTAGCTGATATGTATGTATCTGAAATTACACTGGGATTCACACATAGTGTTTATGGCATAGTATTTTGACATCAACAATTTTTATTTTGGTCCTGATAAGGTTTCATATATTTGTTGGGTGGGGAAATAGAGAAAGGAAACTAGGTGAAAAAAATTACATCATAATATCCAAGTCTGACATTACTTGTATATACTGACCAAACAGGACAATGCAACTATAGAGAAAATCAAAGTTTCATGGATTTAAAAGACTACATGGGAAACTGAATTAATTCATGAATCACCTGAAGCGACCTTAAATAAGTAACAGAAGGAAATGTATCCAGGGCAACTGTTTTATTATTTTATGGTACATTTTATGTGTGTTTTGTTGTATTAAACAAGCCTTTCTTTAGGAGACACATTGACTATTCAATTTCTGCTTTATTTAAAGTATTCCTATGCATATATTCAGAGCTATACTTCAGTGTCTAAGGTTTTTATAGAAGGAAAACTACAGGAGCTAGAATAAGATTAAATGCTAATTCTGACATTAACCAACTCTATTTTTGATAAAGACATAACATGCAAACATTCTTTTACTGAAATATTGAAGAATGTCAATGTCCACTGAAACTGCAGTTACTTTCAACCTTCAAATGATTTTTCTATGCATCTTTAATTAAGAAAATAATGTTAAAACATAAAAACTTGAACACTAAAGTAAAACCACAGGACAACACAAAAAGTCCAAGAGCTATATTTTGCATTTGTTATGTAAAATATTCAACCAAGAAAATATTATCTTAGATGAAAAGAAAAAAAGTAGATTAAATTAAATCTCTAAATACTAGAAAAAATATGACCATTGACATCTTTAAATGCTATTGAATGCTATTGTTGAAGAAAAAAAACATTTCTTATTTAATAAAACAGAGACATTTGATGGTAGCTAAAGTCTACTTTAACCTTTAAAATATTTTAATACACATAAAAATAAGTTTAAACTGCAAATATATGTCTAATTTTAGGCATGTTATTTAGCATGTAAATATTACAAGAGGAATGCAAAATCATGAGTGAGTCCAGTTAATTTTTTAATGCTATCTATATTTATGGTGCCAGAAAAAGTAGAATTGAAAGTGCAAGGTATCCATTCAACAAATATGAATAAGTTTCTCATATAGTCTAGGGAAGATTAATCCACAACTGAGTATCTATATACAAGGTATAAAAGAGATATAAGAAAAAGCACTTTGATAATAAAATGGAATCAGATTAATTACAACTATAAATCTCTAAAAGGATTTGTAAAGGGAGTGACTTATGAATGATTTCATTGAATTCCTGAGTAACTGAAATAAGTCATACTCACCCTATAAATGAAAAAAATGAATTCATGTAGCTAGACAATTCTTAAAGACATTTTCTGCAGTTCATTTCAGAATCTATACCAATAATATAGTTGAAACTTTTCGAATCAACTAGATTATAAGAAGTTCATTCATGGCAATTTTGTGTTTTAATGGTATTTCACCATTTTGGTTAGAATGTAATGTAAATACAACTTTAGGGTAGGATATTTTTGTGAAGGAGGAGGAAATTTTTTTCTTATGAAATATATTTTTGTACTATTGATTGGTTTACTTGTTTTCTGATTATTCACAAATATCTTTATAAACTTATGTCTATAAAATTTTACTAAGCTATCCATTCTTCTGAATAAACAAAATGGTGTATTTATCATTCAAGCAGTGGTCTGGATATTTTGTAAAAATTTGTGAGAATTGAAGGATAATGAAAGATTTGCACCTATAATTAATTTCCTTGTCATTCAAACGCTTAGTTCAATAAAATATTCTGGATGTATTTATTCTTTCTCACTTTTGGGGAGCTCATAATAGTAATTAAATTACTATCATACGCAAAAAATTTACAAATAGTTCATTTCTATTCTACTGTAAGTTAACAGTTATTGTCTCATTTTTCAATTTCCCAAAGTAAAGTCTAGAATTACCAATGTATATTTAGATAATTTTATCTCTTAGAAAAATTGGATAGGAAAATTCTCACTTATGGTAAAATATGTCACCTTTCAAGCTGATTGTGTCAATTTCTTAAATCTCTAAGCAATCTCTAGTGACATTTCACTACTTCAAACATTTAACGTATTCATCTCTTTGTTCTTGACTTCTTCACCTAGCTCAATTGTGACAACCGAGGATCTAGAAGCCAATTTCTGAAAGAGAGAATCTCTAAATATTTGGTGACTTTAAATTTTAAATCTTTTTAAACACTTATTGAAAACTTACTATATGCAGTGAACTTTATATTTATTTATTTATTTGTTTGTTTGTTT
Organism: Uropsilus gracilis; assembly: GCA_004024945.1. NCBI lineage: Eukaryota > Metazoa > Chordata > Mammalia > Eulipotyphla > Talpidae > Uropsilus > Uropsilus gracilis. The sequence continues at coordinate 57,325 of PVHY01007705.1, read as the reverse complement.
GTTTATTTATTTATTTATTTATTTTGAGACTAGGTCTTGTTATTTTTGCCCACAGAACCACAAGCTCACATTGTTCAGGGTACCACGGACTCAAACAATCCCCAGCCTCAGCTTCCCAGGTACTGGGATTACAGGCGCACGCCACCACACCCAGCTATTCTTTTGGAACGTTGCCCCAGCAGAACTCGAACCGCGATCCTCTTGGTCCCCGCTGTGGCTTCCTAGGCTGCCGCTTGCAGGCACGCACTACCGTGCCCGGCAATGCTGTATGCTTTAAACGCTTTTCATCTCATACTTTTCAGAAAGTGATATTCACATTTCTTCTTAAGTGTTCAAATTGCACTTACGAGTTGTTTAATAGTAGGTCATAAAGAATTAATGAAAAATATAATGAGATGAAAAAAGTAATGAGTACAAAGAGAAAAGTAATTTTTGACATTTTTCATTTTGAAATTCCCCAGAGGCAGTCTGTCAACATGTTCAATCATTTCTCTTCCAAACTGTCTTTGGGACTTACCCTTTCTTTTCAGTTCTGACATCTTAGACTGAAGCCTACCCTTTCGTCATTCATGTTTAGAATACTGCAGCAGTTCTTCAGTTGATTAGCCAGACTGTTCATTTCATCTCCAAATCCACCTTTCCTCTGTAATAATCTTTCTAAAATATTAATATTATGTCACCCTTCTTTGCAGAAAACTCCTCTACCCTGTTGCATTGTGCGTGAAGACCAAATTCTCGCACCTGCTGTATGGACTGCTTTATCGCACTATTTCCCATTCTACGTTTTGGCTCACATGCTCCCAGTCTACAAGTTGTCTTTTTGGTGTGTGCACAATAAAGTTTGATTAATTACTAATACTTTGGTGATTCATTGCTCTTAGTCTATCTATCTCTGGACTTTTGACAGTATTGAAGTACTCTGTTTGGCATGGGGGGGGATAGTACCTTGAAAATATGAAATGTGAAGAGTTGAGTTCTGTTTTTTGTTCTGCTTACTGACTGATGGGGGAGTAGCAGGCACGTCACTCCCGTTCCCAAGACTTTGCTTTTTCCTTCATAGCATAGAAATTTTAATTCCTGCTCTAGTTCTCTTTCACAGATTAATGGAAAATGGAAAATGCATGTCGATAACTTACACTATGGATACAAATATTCTTTTAAAATTAATCCATTTATGTAACTACATGTGTCGTGCTGTACACTAGCATATCTGTACTACTAGTCAATAAAATATTTTTATAATAGTGATTGTGAAAAATAGTGAGCACAGGGACAATCTTGAGGTGGCAAGTATCTGAATATCTTTCTGGGTACTTTTTGTTGAAATGCACTAATTTGAGCAAATGACATATATATGATCCTTTTATAAGTGAAAAAGCCTTGGTCATGTGGATTTTTCTTTTCTTTTTTTCTCTAAATGTTTAAAGTGAAAAATCATCAGAAATTTATTTTCCTTTGTTGTAAATAGGCCTTAAGAGTAAAAAAAAATTGTTTTTAAATGATTAGCTTTGCCTACTGTTGTGGACAGTTTCCATTCCTCCAATGGTTGTATGCATATCCCTAATGCCACCCTAATAGTGTAACAGTATTCAGATGCTTGGGCTTTGGGAAAAACTAGACTGGATGAGGACATGAGCGAGGAGTTTCCATATTGTGATTAGTGTTCTCATAAGAAGATAAAGAGAATGTATCACTCTCTTCATTCCTTTCTCCCCCCCATCTCACTCTTTCTCTTTTTTTATCTCCCTCCCCCACTTTCATTATCACTCACATGTCAGAGCACAAGAACAATGATCTCCCGTTAACCAGAAAGAGGGCTAGAGAACCCTCACCAAGAACAGTATCTATCAGCACCTTGATCTTGGACTTCTCAGCTACCCTAACAATAAGAAGTAAATGGTTTAAGATTCTAGTTTGTGGTATCCTATTATAGCAGCCTGAGTGGACTGAGACAGATGTAACAACTATAGCAGAAATAAACTACTCAAAAAATAAAGAATAAGAAATTGGGAAGAACATACAGAGAGAGAGAGAGAGAGAAAGAGAGAGAGAGAGAGATTGTCCATGGTGTAGTTGTAAAGTGGAGTTTTACAAGTGAAATTAGCACACATCTCTCCTAATTGGGTTGATGGTGGAAAAATCAACTTTTCCCACAGCCCATTCACTCTGTCTTCATTTGTCAAGAAATACACTTTTAGAGGCTGTTTTTACAGGCCTCCATGCAGCTAACAGTTGCTGGGGACAAATTTCAAGCTAGTGAGATATTAATGGAAGTGTTACTTGCTACCTCCAAGTCATTTTTTCTCTCTGTTTGTTTTGTGTTCTCCTCTCTGCTTAGTTTTCTGGCTTAGACTCATGATGAACCATGGATCTTGAAAGCTACATGTTAAGGATGGCTGCACCAACCACCAGCTTAGAGCTCCTCCTCTCTGAGCTGCTCCATGAAAGAAAAATGTTATTTCCTCATATTTTGGGCTCTCATCTTTACTATAGTCCAGCCTCCTCAAACCAAGTTAACTTCTAAAAATCAAATAGCCATAAAAAATAAGATGAAATCTTATCATCTGTGATAACATGGATAGAAACTGGAGGGGATAATGTTAAACAAAGAAAGAAAAGGACAAATACCAAATGATTTCACTCTTATGTGGAATATAAAGAAACAAAACAAAGGAACAGACCAAAGCAAAGCACAACTGAGGGTATCTGAAGGAAAGGGAGTAAGGGTGGGAGTAGTGGGGAGAAGGGCCAGTGAATTCAGGTAGAGGATTATAAGGACTTTGGTGGTAGGGGTGGTATGATGACATGGGTTTGCAAATGTATAAGCCTTTAAACTGTATGCAGTGTGGTAAATGGTATTACTTCAATAAACATAAGAACAAAACATAATCTTCTGTTTCCTCTCAGTAAAACAAGCATTTATGTTGTCGAATGAGGGTGGGGTTTGCGGGGATAGAGTAGGCAATACACCCAAGTTGTGGTCTAGCAGGAAAAATTAACATCATCATGTCTTTGGATTCCTCATTCAGTATGGGATAGGGTGGGAGCTTTCCAAACCACTGAAATAGGGACAAATAGTTAATATCATTTTTTGTCCCTGCAGCTAGCAATTAGTCCTCTTTATTTTTTTAACAAATGCCTGGTGTTAAGTGACAATGTGAATTATGTAAAATGATTGACTAGCATAGATAAAGACAGACTACTTGGAATTCTTCTGAGTAGCAATGTATTTTCAGTAAATGACTCTTGAATCATTCAAAAATAATGTTTCAATTTTAATGTGGTATATAAATATAGCATAGTAAATAGGAGGTGGAAAGAAAATCTCTTGAGCTTTTCATTTAGATGCATTTTCATCCAGTCCTAGTTCAGCCCTCTCCATGGGAGGAAAGCATTCTGTGGTCATTGTTTAACCTATTGAGACTTTTGTCTTTTTCTCCAAATTAATGTTGTCCTTCAAGACTTTTCTATCTACCTCTTGCTTTTCCAATGACCTACTAAGGTGTATTTTGCTTTGCATTAATTTTTGTGTTATATACAACTGAGAATGAAAAAAAATTCCCCCCCTCTTTGATATTCCTGACCAAATCTGACATGACAATGCGTGCAAGCTCTTTCACACACAGAACAATACAGTTCTGTCCAGTATATTTTGTAGATATAGATACAAATGGAAAATACATATGTAGGTTAAAGAAAGGTAGGCATAGAAATCAATATGCACTATTTTTGTATTACTAAAACATATCACAAACATTGACAAGATACTGATTCAACATTATTTGACTGCTGGGAATAAAATAATAGTTTATTTGGCAAAAGCCCATGTACTTAGTTCTTTGTAAGGTTATAGGTTTTTGTATTCAATTATATAATGCTAATTCTAAGTTAATGTATTTGCTTAACCAAATATTTTATTCCTCATGTATCTGAATCAATAGGAGCGTACTGTTTTATTCACTATGATCCTGGATCAATTTTATTGATTTTGAACTTTAAGATTTCCCACTCAAACAGAACTGTCTTGCTTCTCACCCTTTCTGTACCTTCATTGGCAACTACCTAGAACTTTGTTCTCACTGTGTAATCCCTTGAATCATTCTTATATTATAGTTCATCAACATCTGTCTGGCTTTACTTTTCTCCTTAACCTGTAATATGAGATCCATATCGTGTCTTTGTCTTTTCATTAATATTCTAAAATCTCTCACCTGTTTGAACTTTAGTATTTCTAGTCTAATAAATCCCAAATCTTAGTAATCCTTATGGTCTTTTGTCACTATTTCAGATTATTTTAATATTGCTGGATAAAGGAAATAAATAACACCCATTCTACTACAATCTCTACTTCTCTCACACTGCTGTTCAGAAATCACATTTGTTTCTAATTCACTATTGTATTGCCCTATGGAGGAATTACATCCTCCCATTATCTCCTGAAGTGTTTCTGCCTTCTCAAATCAAAATCCTCTCTCTCACTCATCTATAAATCAATGCCATATCAGATGATTTGTGTAGACTCTTCTCTCTGGGAAGACTTCACATCTGTACCTGATATTTTATTCTTCATTCCTATTGCAAGTATTCCATAGACACCTGAAAGTCTATCTGTAAGTAACTTTTATTAACTTCTCTTTAATATCTGGGCATGGTAAACATTCGTGTTTCTTGAAGTTCACGAATACTTGCTTTGCTAAACCGCTAAATAGTTTGTACTATTTTCTATTGAGGTAGCATTGGTTTGCAACATGACATATGACTTGGAGGTTTAGGTTCACAACTTTTCGGATGTATTTTACCATATTATACCAACAAACTGGTGACCTGTAATTTTTCACTCTAGCCTATGAAATCTGCTCACCCCCCCCCTTTGTTTTCAATCCTTCATATCCTCTTTGTTAGCCTCCATTCTAAACTCAGATTTCTAGTATTTATTTTGGTCTAGATTTGTCTGTTTCTTTTTGTTTTTTTATATTCCACATATGAGTAAAAGCACCTGGTATATCTCTTACTTCTGACTTATTTCATTTAACATAATCTCCTTCAGTTCTATCCACATTATCACAAATGGCAGTTCTGCAATAAACATGGGAGTGCAACTATCTCTTCAATATCCTGTTTTCATTTCCTTTGGCTAGAGCCCCCACAGTGAAATTGCTATATCATATTTTGATTTTTTTTTTAGAAACCACCACACTGTTTTCCATAATGACTGAATTTATATTCCCACCAACGGAATACAAGGATTTCTTTTTCTCCACACTCTTGCCAACACTTACTGCCTTTTTGATAATAATCATTCTAAAAGTGGGAGACAATATCTCAATGTAGTTAGTGTTGATGTGAATTTCCCTGATTATTAGAAATGATGAGCAACTCTTCATGTATAGGCCATTTGAGTATCTTCTAAAAAAAGGTCTGTTCAGTTTTGCTGCACATTTTTAAATGGGATTATTTGCTTTTTGTTATGAAAAGTTCTCTTCCTTTTGTGAGCATCTATGTTAGAATAATATTCTGTCTTGTACTGATGATGCTTGTTTTGTACAGGTCTTCAATATTCTATCTTAGTCTTTTTAGTGTACAGCTCTTGCCTCTTTATCCTTGTGTTCACTGTTGCTCCTAAAACACATGTAGTCAGTATTTTCTCTCTAAGTGTATATATATCTTGTTTGAATAAAGAGATGGACAAATGATAAAGTTCTTCAAGATTGTTGAAATTTAGTTTGAATGACCTTCTCATAGTATACTTGCATGCTTCTCTATTTCCCTTTTTCTGGTAGGTTTCATCAAGTACAATCATTTTCCTCAAAAAAGAAAATGAGAAATATGTGAAGTAACTGATGGACTAGTTAACTAAATGAAGAAAATTCTTTTGGACAGTGTGTATGTATATGAAATCACCACGATGTACACATTAAAAGTCTTATAATTCTTTTTATCAACTATACCTTAATAAAACTGAAATTTTATAAAAGAATAATCAAACTCCATATGCCTTCATCCCATCTTATGACATTATTTGCTTCGGTAATTCTTTTCTAAAGTGAGAAATATTTGTAAGGCTTTAAGACTTCTTAAATTTCTTTGATTCAGTTATATTGTTTATGTGTCCTAGGGCATCCATGCTATTTGATTCCAAAATATGTAATGCCTTCTGAATGAGGTTTCATGAAAAATTCAGGAAGTTGCAACTGTATGTTCCTCTTTGTAATGTAATTGGTTTTTAGATATTTTTCTTTTACTCATGAGAAATTCTGTGCCATAACTCTTAATTTAAAAAATAAATATACACAGAAAAAAATCTAGAGATTATTATCATTTTCTTCCTCTGGAAAAATTCAAGTGTGAATAATTAAACATGATTCTCTCTTAGTTAGATTCATGTCCCTTTATAAACCATGATCAGCTGTGAACAAAATGAATCCACAGGCCCTTGCTATATGTTACCCCAAGATGAGTATAAATTTCCTGGTGTCAAATGCTCAGAGATAATGCCTGTTAGAACCATTTTCCTGAGCCTCATCTCCTGAAGTGAGCCTGGATCAGTCTCCTTTGTCTTCTTTCTTGTTGAAAGGAATTCTATTCACATGGAGATTGGAAACCAAGGGATTTCCTTTCCTTCTCACAGCTTCCACAGATATGTGATGAACTGAACCTGACCTTCAAGTCCAGCAGCCTCTTAATGATACAATCTACTTCAACTCAGTGTCAAGCACTGGCTTAAAAGGTTTTCTGGACTAAAAGATTAAAATACTCTTTAAGGCCAAAGGGCTGTGGTATAAGATTATACCTGATGAAAGGAAGAAATAAATTATTAAAAGGATATGACGGTAATACATCTTCCTTTATGAGTAACACATGAAGTGCTGTTTTATTACTGAGACTGAAATATTAATATCAATTTCTCTTGAAGGGGCAACTAACCCAGCACTCCCTGTAATACTAGAAACTTGACAGTTAATGTTTATTGGTATAATATTGCATATTAGATGAAGTATTGCTTATGGAACAGCCTCTTCATACATATTATTTTTTATCAACTATTTCCTAACTTGGATTAATAAAGGGGAAAAAATTGAGTAAACTCAAGTTTTAAAGGGTGATATTTAATGTGAGTGTCTAACTTCATAAAATATGCAATAATGTAAAACAACTCTTTCTATAGAATTTAACTTGATGTTGGAGAAGAAAGTAAAAAAACACAAGGCTATAATATTCCCAACCTGGCCTTGTTCATGTTGTGTATAACCTCTTGCATAGCAAGAACATATTAACACTGCTGAAGTTGTATTTAATAGATTAAACTAACAAAGATAAATTTACAATGAATTTTTGAGTATATTATATATATATATCAGATTGATTGATTGATAGATTAGATAGACAGATAGATGATAGATAGATGGATAGATACATACATACATATATACATACATACATAGATACATACATAGATACATACAAACATATCATCTATATACAGATAGATGATAGATAGATGGATAGATACATACATACATATATACATACATACATACATACATAGTATATATATATCTCACATCTCCTAAGCTGTCTAAGCTCAGTTTATGCTTTCTTGAAATATTGATATACTTTCCTCTGATAAAATTACCTGGGATTTGTATTTTTCAGTGAAATTACAAAACTGATGAATTATTTAACATAGAAAGAACATTCATAAACAATATGTTTTCAACTTCTCACATTATCTTATTAACGAGCAAACTAATATCAAGCAATCTGGGAAACAAATGGTTGACAATGGGCCCAAATAAATCTATAGAGACTCTAGGAACAAGAAACATGCTGCTTTTCCAAACCTAAATTTTGAAAACAAAAACAAAAGCTAAACTACTGAAGTAAATGTAGACATTTATATATTTTTGCTCATAATGATTATTTAAATGATACCAAATATCACATTATTCCTTTGTCATTTATATCTCTCTTACCTCTCCCTGTATCTCTTTCTATACATCTATCTGTATTGCTTTGATGATACCTTCAGGTGGCATTTAGTTGAATAATTTAACATTGACGTAAAAGAAAATAAATAAATCTGAGGTTTAAAGAATCTTTCCTTAAAAGATTCTAAAATGAGTAGTTTTAATTTCAAAGCAAATTTGAACAGAAAGTACCAATATTTCCCATACATTTCTCTCCCCCAGAGGAAAAGTTTCCCCACTATCAATACTCTGCCCATTCTCAGAGTGGCACACTAGGTTTAATTGATGAACACACATAACAACATATCACTGTAGTCTAAAGTCCATCATTTACTTAGAGTTCAGTCTTGGTGGTATACTTTGTATAGGTTTGGACAAATGTATGATGACATAAATAATTCTGATTTAAATATGTAAATTATGTTCTTCTAGAAAAGGCATTTTCATTTGCCAATAAGGAAAACAAATACGAAATATACTTTCAGTCAACAACTCAACTAATAACAAGAAAAAATATTAATAAGCAATCCTTCAGGAATTCTAAAACATAAATATTATAATTTTAAATTCTAAATTTTGTATTAACTTGAATACTTACAATATTTTAAAAAACTGTTTCCACCCACATGAAAAGATACCATGATGCATATCAATTACATTATTTTTAATTATCTTTCTTTAATTTGGGAATATTCCATGCTATAAAAATATTTTGACTAATCAAAAAGGGTCACATTTTCTTCCTCTTACTCATTATGAAATGAATTCACACATGATCATTTAAGATCAATGTTAAATTTAAAAAAGAGTAAGAGTAAATAATGGTAGGTATGGAAATTAAATCTATCCTTTTCTAGAAGGTATTGGTTTTTATTTTTGAAAAATAAGGCCTGCTAACGGTAATATGAAAATTAGTATTTAAAATTTGTTAATTTTAATTCTCATCGTAAGAGCCTTTCAGGTAGGAATTTCATATATTCTTGGGAAAAAAAGAACCATAAAATCTAAGTACCATTCAAATATTACATCTGCACAAAGTATGTTTTACTTTATGTATTTTACCTACATAATTTTTGTTTCTGTCTTCATCAGTGTTATCTGCTTTTAAAGCAGAGAATGTTATAAAGTAAGGAAAATTAGAAATCATATAACTATCCCCTAATTTAGAAGGCAGTAGAATACATTAAATCAACAATATTTTTAGATGGGCTAAAAATTAAAAGAATTCAATTTGATGAAAGTATTTCCTATCGCAAGTATTATGATTACAGCTTACATGTTCCTATCATGATTTTGAAATTTTAGTGTGAATTTGTGCATGTGGGTGTGTATAAGAACATAAAAATTTTTTAATATTTTAATATTTCTTTGGGATATTCCAAATACCAAGTGGGGAGACACACCCACCTCATGGCAGAACAGAGACTGAAAGCAATCACTCTCCTAAAAGCATCTTTATAAAGAAAAAAAATTGACTGATACAAACTCCCAGGAAAACTCACTCTTACAATTGAACATCAGAGCATCTCCAGGAAGACCAAGACTGGAGAACAGAGATCTAAAGGCCTTGTACTGCTGAGGAAGTGGTAGCTTCTGCAGAGCCAGCTCCTCTATTAGTCATTTTTACATTGCTAGTGCTCACGGGTAAAAAGCCCTAGACTGAGCTTCCAACCAGTCCAAGAGTAGAAAAACCCTGCCCTACATCCACCTTCTGAAAAGTCCCTGAAAAGCCCTGGTGGGCAAGGTAATTCGCCCAGTAGGGGAGAGCTCCTCCCCCCTCCCCACATAGAATAGAAACATGAAGACTTAGGAAAAACTCCATTCCAAGCATCCCTCCTTTTTTAGTCTAGTTTTGTTTTGGGTTTTGGTTTTGCTTATTTTTTGCTTTTTGGTTTCTTTTGTTTGTTTTTCTCCTTCCCCATCTTTCTTATCTATTTTCTTTTTTTTCCTTTCTCCCTCTTTTTCTTCTTTTTTTTTTTAATCATTCCACTTCCCCCCCGTATTTCCCTTTCTCTCCTCCCCACTCCATTGCCCCCTTTCTTTCTCTTTTCTCCCTTTTCTTATCTCTCCTGGAAAGACATATACCTTTGGAGGAACATCCCATTCTGCCCAACAACTCCACCCTGACGGCCTCAACCTAGAGGGTTCTAGCAATTAAGTTCACTCTATGAAGCCAGCAGGCACCTCGGAGAAGATTGATCTCCACCTTGTGCCTATCAGGGCAGCCTACCATGTGGGACCCCAGACTACTGAAGGCTGAAGCCTGAGACCAAACTCCTCATAACAGGGTTAAACAGGAGACCCTGGGCAACTCATAGCTTATATCAGCATTTGCCACAGCAGAAGCATGCCCAGGCAGGACCTTTGGGAAAGTGCCACACAAAAGCCCCACTTGTGTACACACAAAAGCATTAATCTGGAAACCCTGTCCACCAACACCAGCCACCCCCTGTCACAAGCCCATGTGGAAACCATAGGAGCTTCTACATTGCAACTCTTGTAGCCCAAAACAATTGTATAAGAGTGACCAAAAACCCTACCTGCCATCAGCAGGAATTTGGTTGAGGGGGTGGCACCAAACACAGCAGTCCAGGCATTAGAGAGACACATCCAACAGATCTCCAAGAATCATGCCCACCAACATCAGTGGTACATGGGCATCATGGGCAGAAAAAACTGAAAGCAAACCATGGGAAGGAAGACTATCACAAATGATCAAATGAACACTCTGGGGAATAATACACCACAGAAAGTCAGTCCACTGAAATCAACAGCATAGATGAAGAAGACTATTTCGACCTGATTGAAAAAGAATTTAGGACCACTGTAATGCAAGCACTGAAAGATTTAAGAGAAAAGGCAGAAAAAGCAGAGAAAGGAAAGAATGATATGCAAAATACTATCAACAAACTGAGAAATGAAAAATGAAACTTCACAATACCAAGTGGATTAAAATCCACTATAGAATTCCAAATAGAATATCATTTCTGTTCTGAGACAATCATAGAATTGAACTCTACATATTTGCTTCTGCAAGAGGATTTTACTCTCAAGAAGTCTCAGTAAAAATTCTAAAATATAACCAATAATCTAGATAATCAAAAAACTAGAGGTCATTAAATATGCATCAAAAATTCACTGACACCCGAATGTCAACCTAAGTCCAGTTAGTTTCGGAGATGCTTTCAAATATTACTTCATGGTCATTACTCCTGCATTTTTTTTGAAAAGAATCAGTACAGGACCTAAGAATCTGTATTTTTAAAAAAGACAGAATGATTTTTGGATACACCTAGGTTTGAAGTTATCACATTTTCTAATGGTATGAATCAGCTCAATAAATATAGAAATATTTAAAATTCACCAAACTGCAATTCACCATCTCTTCTCCCTAGCCACCTCACTTGTTTCTTGACTCTTAGTAATCACTTCCCAGAATGACTTCTTGGAAATATTCACCATTATCATTTCTTATTGTACAACAGAAGCAGAGAACTGGTTTTGAAATGAGTTTAATGAAAATGCACCTAGGAAGCATATTCAAAAAAAAAAGGTTATTTTTCATAATTCAATACCCCAGAGTGTCTCAATATTATACAGTTTCCAACAAAGGGACATTTTGCTTTCCTGTACTCCATTTGGACAATTTAGTCTCCAATTGAGAGTAGTTTCTGAATGGGGTAAGCTAATAAAGTATGCATTTCAATAGATGGAAGCTGGCACTCACCAGGCTGGATGACATTAGAGTTTTCTCAGTGCTGAAGATCCTGGGGATTGGAATGGATTGGAAATATTTGGGAGTGAGTGATGGGATGTCTTAAAGAATAGGAATCAGGAGCCTAAAGATGTGTGCTCTCATTGGAAAAGGCCCAAAAATCCTTTAACCCTGATGACATTTTGCTTTGCATCATAGGAATTTATTTTTTTCTGTGATTAAAAATAAAAGGGCTTATGAGGTAACATGTTGGAGAATTCAATAAATAATAATTTCTTGACTAGATAGATAAAGCAGAAAAGTAAGTGTGTGAGTGTATGTGCACACACAAGCACAATTAATTAAATTATAAAGGGTATAATTTTTTAAGGCTGCAGTTCCTATGTGTACTATTGAAGATTTTATGTAGGGGAAGCATTTGAACTAAGTGGGTGCAATTTTGACAGCTTAAATTCAGAAGGAAGGCAATGCAGAGAAGCAGAGAAATGAAATGCAGAGAAGCAGAAAAATTGAGTATGTTTTAAGGCAAAGACAAGTTGTTTTTATGCCAACATGGATACTGGTTTGGTAAAATCATGATATGGAAAATGAGACCAGGAAAAGTAAATCATAGACCAGGCTAAAAGTTTTCATTGCTTCTGTGGGTAATGTTGATTCATGTGATTATTTAAAAAGAATGTGACTTGATCAGACCTGTTCTTTGGGAAAAATCTTAGGGTGAATAGGCATAAGAAATCCATCTCAAAATTGAATGAAGCAATCTGAGTAATAAAGTTTACAACTAGTCAACAAGAAGCCAGCCAAGAATCACATACTATCATCTATGTTTAAGTATTAAGTGAATTACTCAAAGAGGATCTGCACAGAGACACTGTGAAGAGAAAGAATAGAAAAGATAATGAAAACATTGTAGAGAGAAAAAAAGCAGAATCATAACATCCTAAATTTATTATTTTTTTAGGCCAAAGATAAGTTCCCACCATTTTAATAGTTACATTGAGATGTAATATATATATATAGGAGAATATATATATATATTTAGAATATATATATATATTTCACCCACTTAAGGAGGACAATTTAATGATAGAGTTGCTAATTCATAATCATAATCTAGTTTAAGAACATTTGTATCATCACCTAAAGAAAGCTCTAACCATCAGTAATCAGTAACCATCTTTTCTCCCAACCTATCCATCATTTTTTGGGGTTATATCTTCTGCAGAATTCCAAGCTACTAGAAGAAAAACTTAAATTTTCAGTTCTACATAGTGCTTAATGATGAACATTTTTCTACAAAATATTCTTTTGAGTAATTACCTCCTCTCATGTTCTTAATTTTCCCCTCTGACCTTCCTAATACACATATACACACAAAATAGGCATGTTCAGGCACAATATTATTACCTTTTGATTCTGTTCATTCTTTTAGTAACCAGAAAGCCCTGGATGTTGCTGTAAAATTCAATAAGGGTCAACTATCTATGCTAGTAAGAGCCGTGATGACAGAAACATGTCCCCTGAAATTTTCCCATTTCCCCCCTAGGTGGTAACAATCTTAGGCTTTGTGGGAAACAAAGTAATACTACCTGAGTATGGCCAGCGTTGTTTCTGAAAGTGCAAGGTCCTTACCAGACTGCGACCCATTAGAGTTCTGTCTAGATGATTCAAACCAGCCTAAGTCATGTCTGACGTGTAGGGAGAGTCTACCTTTAAGAGTGTGATAGACATTTTATGAGACTCTCCCAAAACAGCTAGTTGAAATTGAATATCTGAAAGATTCATGTCAATTTTCCTCTCTTTGCAAGAGAAGACAAGTTCTCAGGGTCTTCTGTTTCTAAACTCCTGCTTATTGCTAGGATTGTTTGGGGTTCAGTACATCTGGAAACATCTATACACATTATCATAATGATTGTAAGGTGCTGGATTTAAAAAAGGACAATATTATAGTCACAATTTCTTACCAATGAAGATGTTCCTCCACTAAATACACACAGACTAGCAAAAATACTTCACTCTTTGTCATAAAAACTTGTCATGTTGCTTAAACTCTGAATATCCAAAGATTGTCTGGTCTGTCCAGAGTACTTTGAGAATTAACAAAGTCAATGGAAAGAACATGTGTAAATGATAAATTTGATGCAGGGTGGATATGTCATATTTCTGCATTAATTCATCCAGATTCCCTTGGACAAAGAGAATTCATGCTTAGTTCTTTGAATTATCCTGTAGTCTATGAAACTTTTAATACATAACAATATCTAACTGGGCCACTGGGTGTTTATTAGTCCTGCATGATACTGATGAGTCACTCCCATTTTAGTTCATTATAGCAAGCAATTACACTCCCTCAGAGGTAGCCATTTGATACAAGGTTCCAGATTTTCTCAGACTGAAGAAGGTGAGATGATCCCCTCATCTCACACCCTCCTTGTCCTCTGAATACAGAGAGGTGTCATTCTATAAGTCCCCACTTGTAGTCTTCTCTATACCTCAGAATTGAAGGATCTTGAAGAAGAGAGATTTCTGTTTCCTGGCTCTAGTATTTGGCATCTTACAAGCATCAGAAATGACTTAATACACACATTTTGTAATTATTAGCTGATTAAAATGCCTTTCAATGTTTAACTGGCTTTCAAAGGGAGTATAGAGCTATGGCAACTCCTGAGTTTAGCAATTTCAGGCCCCTTCAAGAATAGCCCCAATAATTGAGTTGGTTTTACTTCTCCCCAGTGCTTTGAAGCTGTGAGGCCAAGAAAATTCAGCCACATTCTCAGATGTATGAACTATGTTCAGAGCTCCATGTTTTAAAAGAATATCATATTTCTTTTTTATAAAATAGCTTAAAATTTTTGTTTTCTTAATAAAATAAGTTGGAAATTGTGCAGCCTCTGTGACTTTCCTCTCAGAGGTGGTAAAGTTAAGTAATTTCTTTTAAGGCAATTGAATCTACTTTATACAGATCAAGACATAATTGAAAGCTTTTATAGCTTATTTTTATATATATTGTATACTATAAAACTTATTATACGTGTATAAAAAATTTTCTAAAATCATCAATTGTATTGTAAACATAAATATTTACTTTTAAGGCCTACTTAAAGTCTCTAATACTAGAAGCTAAACAGTTGACTTACATTAATTAGTGTTTCCATAAAAGTTTCTAAGGGAAATAAAAACAAGTAAATATATCACCATAGGATTAAAGTAGCAGGAAAACAAGAAATAATTTTTATGTGTATGGGTGAAAACACATTCAATTTGTGGTCATTATAAAATAGTTAATCATTATCAAGAGAGTCTATTCACAGATATTTCTTAAAAGACTATCTACCAGTTAGTTTCAACATAAAATTTAACTGCTCAAAGTCAATACAGAGCCAATAAGTAGGAAAGTTGTAGCCTGATACACTATAATTCTATTTTTCCCAATAGATCTACATTCTCCTCTGCACAGGAACTACAGAAGTGAGGTTTGGCTACCATTTCCATTTGACTTCATTAATGTGAAGAAGCACTTTCTCACTAAGCATTATAGATAAGCAAAGCTAATGCTATAAACAGAAAATTAGCAAGGCTTTGGACAACATAATTGCTTCTGTGAACATCAGGTCATATAATGGGGCTCTTTAATCAAATGTAATTATGTTCAATGGAAGAATCTTTCAAGACAGATTCCTGGAATGTTCCCTAAAGTCTTCAAGAGGAAGGTTGGGAAGTAGGTGAATCTCAAGCAAGTTTGTTGCTAGAGGAAATATCCATAGTCTAAAATATTATGAAGTTGTATTATTTTGAGGTTACAGCCTCTATAAGAACAGATATCTCAATCTGCAAAGCTATGATATCAAAAGTCTATATTTTATAAAGTAACTCATGTTTCTTTGGAACCAAGTCTATTGATAATAGTCCTTATTTATTCTGCATTTGGGGAGTATACTATCACATGCTACTTACAGTTTTGTGTTTTGTGAGAGGCGATTAAACCTTTTATGTCCTCGGTAATATTAAACACTTATTTTGTCTTTGAAACATCTATATGACCCTTACTGATTATTTCCTGCTGCTTCCTCAATATGACTTTGTTATAAGGTAATAGGTATCCTTATATTTATTCCTATGAATTTATTCACTTAATTTTTTGAAACCTGTAATTCACTTTGCCAGTGCATATCATCTGCTGACTTTGAGGTCCACATCAAGATGCTTAAGAGAAGTTCCCCTCTGATTAAAAATATGCCCTATTCAAAGTGCTGTTTTTGCTTTGGAGCTCTTGCTAAGATCAGGATTGTAGAGATCAGGAGGTTTACCTTCTATCATAAACTGGAACCATGCTGATGTAATCACACAGCTCAGAATTAGGTGAAGTAAAACAGTGTGACTTTTTACTTCCAAAAGTTGGCTTAAGAGAAGTAATAAAAGAAATATTAATAAAAGGAAAAAATACTAGGTAAATAGGTCATTTACAAATTTTCCTTTAAGACATAACCAATATAATTTATTCTATGCAAGGAATATTATGCAAGTTATTCATTTTGGTAACAATCAAGTAAGCACATATTTATTCCAAATCTTATATTCACTTGTGGTTTTATCAAAAATAGAAATGAGTTCAGTAGCGTGCGTTTAGGAATAATCAAATTCCTGAGACAATCAAAGGAAATCAAAGGAGAGGTAGATATCATCTGTAGTGTCCCCAGATAAAAGGGAACTTTGCCATCTATTTCTAATTCCAGATGATCTGACCAGCCTGATCAGCCTTTATTTCCAAGAAGATATGGAATATGAATAGGAAGAAGTGATGGATATGAATAGGAAGACATAAAAAACGTTCTCTTTTTTTTTATTGATTATACCCCCCACCGCACACAAACACACATTTTTACATCATTGCACACCCTGAGGTTCTCTCACTACCATATCACTCATGAATTGTCATTAATCTCTTGTGTTCATCCCTCCCCTGACTTCACCCATTCTAATATATTGATTGACACACTGTGAAATTGTCCCACATATTTAGGGTAACATCAAAAATTTTTTTCTAAATAAAGGGTAACATTGATAATGAAAAGAAGATTTTAATGCATAAAAGTATTTTTTACATTCAATATCAAAGAGAAGATTCAAGAAATTAATGAATATTGTCTTAAGCATAATTATAAATATGTCAAGTCAAATAGTAGTCATTTCATGGAGAATACTAGACCAAGAAGGGGAAGTCTTGGGAGTATAGATTTTAAATTAAGAGAGATAATAAGGTAAAATGGGAGGGAAAAGGAAAAGAACAGGAAGAGAAAGAGAATGCTTCTTAACTGTGAAATAATGAAACAGACAATCTAGATTGATAGAATTTCACAGAAACCTGAAGAATTCATGCAAAAGCAGATGTACTCTAAGAAAGAGTAACTAGAAAAAATATAGGCACTTAATAGCAATGAACTAGATAAGATGTAAAATCTATTACTGAAATTTTATGGTCTTACAAATATACTTTGTGACTATTTCATTTATCTTTTCTTTCAAATTCTTATTTAGAGAGCTGAATTTTATCCATTAAAATAGGATATCAAAATTTTATATCACTAAATCAGCAAATAATATAGTACCCATATTTTTTAAATAATGTTAGTAAATTAAAATGAGAATGCTTTCTTTGGACAATGGAAGTTGAGAGAAGGTGGTATTGAAGACTAATATTAAATAGCAGGTATTTAGTGCCATTTATTTAACTTTATTTTCACATTATCTTAAGCATGTTTTGAAAAAAAAGCAAAATTTCTAAATATGTCATTGAGAAAAATATTTTATCTTTAGATTTTTCCAAATCTTTTTAACTCCTAAAATATACTATCTGATATTTCTTAGAATTTCAATTTTTTAATTTGTTCCAACTTGTTCATCAGAAACTTGATCAAATAAATGTATGGTATTTCATGTAGATTCAGAAATAAATAAACCTATAAAATGCATTATCCTTATTTCCAAAACTTTCAGTATAAAGTCAGTGAAGTAGTAAATGCAAAGTATTGAATAGTTCACCTTCAGATTGACTTTGAAAATCTCACTTGTTTTATGTTATTCTGTTTTCAAGATAGACTTGACAAGTTCTGCAAAGTAAAAAGAAAAATGTGTGGGAAACTAACTTCTGTGAAACTAAAATAAGGTCCTAAATAAAGAAAATTTAGTACCCTAACTTCTTTAATCTACTACACTTACTGCAATGAAAGTCTGTCTTTTCCTCTTAGCTGTTTCCCCATTTTTCCTCTTTATTTCACCCAGGAAAATATGATGTTTTCTCTTCTCTGATATTTATAGCCTATCTATTTAGAATAGGTGGCAAATTGATGATAAATGGATAAATATGATGGATGAATTAGGTAAACAGACATGTAGACACATGTATTTCTTTCTTTCTTTCTTTGTTTTTTTTTTTTGTTTTTTTTTTTTGAGACTAGGTCTCACTATTTTTGCCTGTGGAACTGCAGGCTCAATGTTGCCCGGGGTACCACAGATCAAGCAACCCCCAGTCTCAGCTTTCCAGGTAGCTGGGATTACAGGTGCGCGCCACCACACCCAGCTATTTTTGGGGGACTAGGTCTAACTACATGCCCCTGGAGGGACTCAAACCGCGATCCCTGGACCTGGCCATGGCTTCCTAGGCTGCACCACCATGCCCGGTCACCACATGTATTTCAATTTAAAAAATCTACCTATTAAAAGAAACTAAATTCTATCATCAAAAATTCATTTTGTGGCAAGAACAAGTTTCTCTTTTTTAGAAGCAATCTACAAAAATGTAAATATCTTTGAATATTTTAGATATCATTTGTTTCCATATTATATATGACTCAGAGCAGAGGTTAGCACCTCTTTAGATGCATGTCCTCATACCCTCCCACATCAAGACACCCACAGTCCTCCACCATAGCCCATTATGCCCCCCTCTGCACTATATTTACTTACCTCTACTTGTAGCCTCAATTCCTCTCAGTTTTCTAGGATCTGCACACTTTGCAAGAACATGAGATTCTAGACCAACCTCAGTAGCCCAAATCACATTGGGCTAGGCATCATGCTAATTATGTCATTTTAACTTGGTCACCTCTGTAAAGACCCCATTTCCTAGTAAGATGTCATATATATATATGTATATATATGTGTGTATATACATACATATATATTTATTTATATAAGGTGTTTTATAAATATATATTTATTTATATATATGTTTTATATATATTTGATGTTTTCATCATTCTATGACTGAAATGATGCAATGGTAAGAGAAATTGTCATGATTAACAAAGTTAATTCTCTATTTCCACTGATTACGGTAATGCAGGTCACTTGGGTCATGTAGATATTTTAAAATAAAGCATCCAGAAAGTACACAAAATATAAATATAAAATACACATTATATTATAAAATATTTTTCTGTTTCAAAAGATATGCACTTCTTTGAGTACCATTCTTTTATTTTTTATGATATGATAGTGTCTAAAAAATAGAAATTTGCTTAAAGTAGAAAAACGTTAACTATGCTAATCATTTCTTCACCCAAGAGTCAGTATAGTGGCATGAGCACATAGATGCTCCTAAAGAACTATCAAAAGATATACTTTTATGTATAGGCATATATATTAACATATACACACCTACATAAATATTCATGTGTGTGTATGTAGAGAATTTCCTGAATATGAAACTCAGGAATAATTAACTTTGTATAAAATAAAGTATGTCAATAAATAAAATGGAAAGTCATAACTGTATACATAAAACTAATAACTAATTATATATATATAGTCCATACAGCATATATCTAACTTACTGTAGGAAAAAAATAAGACTATCTGTATTAATAAGTAAATATTCGAAAATTATGTTGCATAAGGAAAAATTAGTTTATTATTATACTTCAACTAATATAAATAATAACAAAGTAGTTATATAATAATGGTATGTTTTAAAGCAATTTCACTTTGCCCTTCAATGTATTTTCCTACACCGTAGCTGTTTTCCCTGCACTATATTCCTAAGGTTATAATATCACAGAAGCACATTGTGCCATAACAAAACAGAAAGGATCATAACCTTCTGTCTAACCTTTGCTATTTAGACCAAAAATACTAAAACTTTAGAAAGCATATACTGTCCTGTCCTGCTTACTAAAAAATATTCGCACATACAGTGTTAGAATTGTTTTTTTGTGAAATCTAAATCTATTTCTTTTCCCCAAGCACTTCTCAAGAATTCCACTTAAAGATAGTTAATTATCATCTATTCTTTAGAGCCTACAAAAACAATTTAGCACTCAGTAAAATGAGCATGTAATCATCCTTATTCCTCATGTATTTGTGATAGATGAATGTGAAGTTTATACTTTCATGCAAGAGAGGTAAATAGTATTCTTTTGACAAGATAAAACCATAAGAGGAAAGCAGGTATACATTTACTCAAACCAGTTACAAAAAGCAGTTGAAAGGAATTTCTCACCTTCGCATGACTGACAAAAAGCAGTGATAAGTGGCAGGGCAAAAAAATAAATGCCTCCACCAAGAACTGGCACCAGACATAACACTAACCTTCAAATGACAACCTGTCCACTAATTTTTTGTCATCTTTACCAACTTATCAAAAATATTCTCATTAAATCCATTTCTGTAAATGAAAATACCAATGATGTACAAACAGACAGCTGCAAATTTCTTGTCTCTAAGACATCCTCTCTGCTACATATTCATTCAAGTCCCAGGGTTGTAACTTTTGATGTGTCACTGAATGTGGTGTGAAGTTCCATGAGACAAATTGTTTAAGTGATCAGAAATGGTGACTAAAAAGGAACTTCTCTAAAGAGGAAATACAAATGGCCAACAGACACATGAAAATTGCTCAACGTCACTAGCAATAAGGGAAATGCAAATCAAAACCACAATGAGATACCACCTTACACCAGTAAGAATGGCCAATATCCATAAAATGGGCAACAAGTGCTGGCGAGGATGTGGAGAGAAGGGAACACTCTTACACTGCTGGTGGGAATGTAAATTGGTCCAACCTCTATGGAAAGCTGTATGGAGGGCCCTCAAATTAATGAAAATGGAACTACCATATGACCCAACAATTGCTCTCTTGAACATTTACCCAAAGAAGACTTCAGTGTGGGTACAAAGGGACACCTATACTCAGATGTTTATTGCAGCACTATTTATAATTACAAGGACATGGAAGCAACTGAAATTCCCGAAAACAGATGACTGGATGAAAAGATGTGATATATATATACACAATGGAATATTATTCATCAATTAAAAATGACAAATTGGATGATTTTATGATAACATGGATGGACTTAGAAGAATTCATATTAGCAGAAACAAGCCAAAAAGAAAAAAACAAAAACCAAATGGTTTCACTACTATATGGGACATGGGAAAGACAGACAAAAATCCATGAAGAAAAGTCAAAGCAAGCCAACAACCAAATTTAAGTACACAACCTGGGGGTGGGGGGTATGGGACAGGGTAGGAACTGTCAGGGAAGGCAGGGTGAACCCCAGAGATCACAGAGATGTGAAATTTAGATATAAATAAATTATTTTTTATTAAAAAGAAAAAAAATGGTGAGTTGTTTTGTTTTCTTTTGTTTTTTGTGGGGGTCTGTGGGGACTGAGTCTGATCTAAGGTGGGGCTGGGTGGGTTGATGGGGAGCACTGGCCGACCCCCATGCTGCCTGCTGCTGTGGCCTTCTATCCTGCTAGGAATGGTGATTTGTAATATCCACCACTGTCTTTTGTATTTATTTTTTAAAAGACTTTTTTCCTAGAGAAGTTTCAGGTTCACAAATTTGAGAGATAGGAACAGAGAGTTACTATATGTTCCCTGCTTCCCCACCCTATACCCGATTATAAACATGTCCATGACCCAGTAGAGTGGTAAACTTGTTATAGCTCCTGACTTTGACTCATACTTATCAAACACAGTTCATTGTTAGTTGGTAATAGAGTCTCTATAGATCTGGACAATGTATAATGGTATGTATCAGGTGTTATATTACTATATAAACTATTATCAATGCCCTAAGAGTCTTCTATGCTCCTGTTTGCACCTCCCACCTCAAACTGCAATAACTGGCCTTTTAATTGTCTCCCTACCCTTTTTTTACATAGCTGAAATCATGCAGTGTGTAGTCTTTCCATATTGGTCATAGTTTCAGATTGTAGCTATTCTAATATGTGTGTACCTTGTTTTAATTTGCATTTCCCTGTTGATATATCATGTGAAGCCTGTTAACCATATGATTCTTACCCATCATTTCTTCATGGGGTGTAGAGATTATATGGTTACAAATTAATCTGGGGATTGAATTCCAAAGCAGTTGGTCTGACTTTTGATATGAATTTAATTTACATTTGTCAAAATAAAGATTCCCCAATTTTAAGCATCAGTGAAAACATTTTTTTAACCACTAAGAAATTTTATTACTTAGTCATTGATATACTTGGAAACTTGAGAATGCACTTGAGAAATCATTAAAATGTGAATGATTAAACTAAGTTGTCTGGTATCTGGATATATTCCTAGTATCTTCATTTTACATATTGCCCTTGCAGGAATTTTTCTTCCAATAAACTACTTTAAAGGTTGAAATTATAGTATCCCAAAACATGAAACTTTGCTACATATTTAGCTACATACTTTTGCTTGTACCAAAGACTGCTGATAGTTTATTATTTTAATAGAAGTTAGTGTCAATACAACATGTAAAGGTGTTGCTGTAATTTTCATTATCTGAGGTAACAGAAAACATTGATCTTCCCTTGCCATAGAAGAAATCCTAAAATGGATTCACTGATTTTTAAAAATGCCCTATTTGTAACTCAGTCTACTTTCATCTTGAATATAAACGATGAATAATGATCTCAATAATGTTCATTTGTCTGTATACCTCTCTCTCTCTCTCTGTCTCTCTCTCTCTCTTCCTACCAACCTACCTATCTATCAATAACTGTACCCATACGTTTATATGAATACCACTGCTCTAGTGGTCATTTGTAATATAACACAATAGTTCGAACAACTTTCTTTGGCTTTTTTATTATGCCCTATTTACTAACTTCCAAAAGTAAGAATGAGTGATTTAAATTAATGATTCTATTTGCCTTGTCATTTAATATATGGTGAAGTGTCAATAACATTAATATTTATTTCTGAGAAAATGAATTATAATATGAACATAAATCAAAACAACTATTTCCATGTTCTCCATTTTAATCTCAAGTAATCTATTCATTGATTTCAGATCCATATCTAAACTCTCTCCACCATGACACATACCCCAATCTATCATGTGGAAGTAAAACTATTTCTATAATTGCCGCTTAGTGTGAATTTCCAGATTGTAATTGGGTGCACACTTATCCTTATGCCATTCCGTGTAGGCCTCCTTGCCAGGCTATCTTATCAGTTGGCTTCAATCTGCCTTCAACCTTTGTGAAGTAGAGAGAAACTGAGTTATGTCTCCTCTCCTCTTTCATCAAGGAGAGGCTTAAACAGTTGTTGCATTTTTTTTTGTCTGTGGCCCCTTCCAAAAGATGCACTGTGCTTTCAATTTCCATTAGATGATTCCCTACTCCTGCCTCTGGTAACTGCTTCTTCCTTTTGAGAGGCACCCTAAAGAAAGCACGCCTTACTGTTCCTAAGTTCTGAGTCTCCACTTGCTCACTGTGTTGGCATCTCAACTCTTCCAAGACTCTTGCAGCAGTGTGGAATGTGGTGACACAGCTTGAGATGTGATCTTTAGCAAAAAGGAAAACCTTTTATCTGTCTTCCCCCTCTGGCACACTAGAGGGTGGTCTACAGCTTGTCTCTGACCTGTAACCCAGCTTCCTGACCTCTTTGTAATGTGACATATGACCTATTAGTAATGACTGTTACCCCACAGGTAAATTCTCCTGTTATCACCCGTACCCCTGCTGTATATCACATGCACTTTGGGAATCAGGTTGTTACTTCTTCATTAACTCGTTGTGATAATATTTCTGCCAGGGTTTATAAGTTGTACCAGGACATGCTTCTCAGGATCCCCGTTCTGTGGGTTAGCCTCACAGATTGCTGTCAATCTCTTCCATCTTATTTCTTCATCTTTCCCACATGTGACTCCTAACACAGCAGTTTCCAGGATTATTTTCCTTGTTTCAAACACAGTCAATGGTTTCTATGTTTTCAGATTTTTAACTCGGTTGTAACAGATATATTCCATGTGACAATATTCTAGGAAGAGGAAGCACATTCACTGGATTTATATCTTTGGTGTCATTGGGCATTATGGGCCATTGTTCTGTTTTAGCTGGAAAGTACTAAATTTTATTATTTGCATGGAGAATTGAGTCTTTTAAAAAAATTCTGTTACAAAAATATATGGTGACATAATTTTGATAATTAGTTTTAATATATTTTGGGAAGATATATACAATTGTATGGAAAGCTTAACTTTTAGAATACTACCATGTAGTATACAATGAAGATACATATGTGTATATCGATAATTTATTCTTATGGTAATTCAATAGGAGTACTATGTAAATTAACTTACTATTGTGAAATTCACAAAATTGTTCTACATCATATCCAGGTTTTCTGAGTCCATACCCTAGGATATTTTTTCTCTATGTAGATGTTTTCAGATGTTTTCCTCAAAGACAACATCTAACAACAGTGTTAGAATATGAATGCACAATATGTATGATATGGAAATTTCTTTTCTTTTTTTTTAATTTTCTTTACTACATTGGCAAGAATCCTTACCATGTTTTAAGATTAATGTTTCTTTTCCTCGATGAAACACAATAGGGTAAAAGCAGTTTTGTTTTTAATGACTTGAACTCTGGATTTAATAATTTTTAAGTACACAATAAGAAATTAGAAGAAAGTTATTTTGGAAGGGTGGATCAGAAGCAGAGCCTCACCACCTCTCACTGGAATTTCTCTTCATGCTCTCTTTAAAGATCCATGGTTTCTAGTTTTATCCCCTTTTACACAAAAGCCATCATGATTTTTCTAAACAAAGGTTTGTCCATATCCCTCCTTTGTGAAAGCCTCCTAATGGCTCACTGCTATCTAAATAAAAAGTCTAAACCCTTAGGCATGGAATTCAAAATAATGTAGGTCTGGCTTTTACCTAGAACTCCAATCTCCAACCTGTCACACAAATTAATTCTCCAACAAAACTAAACTGCTTCCAATTTCCTTTATTTTTGTAGAGTTTCAAACTTCTATTTTTTGCACATGCTGTTTCTTACATTTAGAATGACTCATCCTATTTCACCCCCTGCTACATCCCTACAAAATTCATCCTTAAAATCCTAGTTTTATTGTCACTTCTGGAGTAGCACACTTTTGAACACATACTTCCTTTCCTCCAACCACACCTCTAACACTTGACCTTTCATTTTCTCAGTGCTTGCTCTATTTTACACATAGAATCATTTTAAAAATGTAGTCTCCCCTCATTGATATCCTTTATATCCTTTATTCATATCCTTTATAATGATTTTTATGTCTGTGCCTCAAGCAATACATGATGAGGAGCCTACCGAGCTTGTGTCTGAACAATGCAATTATCAATCACAATAATAAAATATTCAACTTACAGGGGATTTAAAGATCATTAAGGCAGTGTCTACATGTTACAAAGAAGGAGACTGATAACCAGAAAAGGTTAAGCAGCCATAGTCGCCATACATAGTTACACAGAGTCCATAATAATCTCCTATCTCCTGATTGCAGAAGAGGCTTTGTGCATAACCTGAGGCTTTGTGCATAATTGACCACAGCTCCCTTCATCTCCTGTATTTACTTTCATGGTTGATGCCTTCAATGAACAGTTGATGGATAGTGCAGATAAAAAGAAATATACCAACTCCTCTAGGTTCTTCTAAGCTAATCAGACAAACATGAGACAGAATTGATTAGGATGATGTGGTGAAATTGGGGGTCCATGGTTCTACTTTTGCAACACATTTTTTTTGTAATAGGTTTCTATTTGCAACACTTTTTTTTGTAATAGGTTGGCACCATTTGGCTGTGGTGAGTGGAGGCTTGGAGAAGGGAAGCCAAGGTTTCTCAAGAGAGGAACAGAGAGAGGGGGTTTAGGAAGCAATGCAGCTGGAGAGCAGGGAGGAGAAAGTGGCAGAGCAGCAAGTAGGCCTGGGGCCCACAGCTGCAGCTGCCATGTGTGGTAGAGAGCAAGGAAGGAAGTCATGCTGTGGGCTTCCATCCCCATCCTGAGTCAGTAAGGAGCCCGGGGTAGCATGCTGGAGAAACTCATGACCTGTGTAAGCTAAAGTGGAAACTCAGTACTTGGAAACTTGCTTTAACTTAGAAACTAAAATCTTGGGATTTGTTGGAGACCTGAAGACAGCTCATTTTCAGTGAGAGATGTTTAAATTGGTTGCTTTTGCTGTTTTGAATAAATTTTGGTGATTTCAGCCACTTCAAGGTTAAAGCAGGAAGGATGCTGGAGCTGTGCGTTTTGGAGGTGGATTGACAATGCCATCTTTATTTTTTTTCATTTAATTTATATCTCCCACTGCTGTCATGAAGGTGAGATGGATGCCATTTTCTGGACACACATGACTGAAGGGCCCACATGCAGCTTTTTGGACTGAGAGTGAACTGTGTGATAAGATAACCAAAGGGGTCCCTGTACCCACAATGACTCTTGCCTGTTTTTTTTAGTGAATAAATTTTGGCTTTGCTTTTTAAAATATAGTTTAGTCTTCCTTCTGCATACAGGGGCTGGGGATGAACCTGGTGAGTGGACTGGATTTCAAGGGTCAGCTGCTTCCACCTGTAAGTTCAGATTAGTTCTCTGTTTTGCTTGCTTTGTTATCCAATTTTAGATTGATAAAGGACAAAGTTGGAAAGACTTTAATAATAATGTTGCATGCCTTGACCCAAAATAATAGGTTATTGCCTTTTGCAGAAAGGCAATGATCTCTCACCAGAGAGCACTACGTGTAGTTGAACCAGACAAGGTTTCACTAGGCACACATGTGTGAAAGGAGAATTTGGTCTGGCCCCTTGAAGGGAGTTAGGCTGAGATACCTGAAGGCAGGTCTACAAGGCAGAAAAGGGGAGAGCAACTTCTTAGCTTCTGGGTGGAGCATTTGCAGATAGGTTACATTCCAACTGCATAAACACAGGCTTTAGGACTTCTCCCCCCAGGAAATTATGACATAATCAGTCAGGACCTAATCTTTTCATATAGCAAAACACATTATGGTCAGTGTGATAAGTAAATTGTTTGCATGGGGCTCTCCAGTCCATGATTTAGTCTACCTCTTCAAACATGTGTTAGGGCAACTCATCCTGAGACTTGCAATTCCTTTGATCTAGGCTGATTCTAAAACATATACACCTCCTGTATACATGGGAGTCACCTAGCTTGATTGAGTAACTCATCTATTTGGGTTTAGGTCATTTTAAGTATTTTTTACTACAACTGGCAAAACTTAGGGAGTTGTCACAAAAACCACATTCAAAAAAAGGATGCAAATTTGGTTTCTACACTTCTCCTTGGAAATGAGATAAAGAGATTTCTTCTTCTTGGAAGAGGTCCTTAAGGAGAAAAGTATGCATATAACTATCAATATTATCTCCAACCCGTCTTCAGAACCTCTCCTATGAAACCAAACTTTACCAAAAGACACATTTTTGGTGTAGCTGAATGTTGCTATCCTATGATAGTTATGGATTTATATATTTTATATTTACCACTCAATCATTGTTAGTAGTATATAACTATGAAATGGCAGACTGATAATTATCTAATTGACACCATCAGAAACTGTTACTCTGTACTATTCACTTATTGCTTTACTCCTAAATACTTTCATCAGACACTTATTCACACACCAAATATCATGCTTGGTGTTGAGAATGAAACAAATAGAGAGCATGGCTTTACACTCCAGAAAATAAGAGAAAACTAAAACACAATGTAAAGTGAAATAAGAAAAACTGTTCTAGAAGTATGAATAAACCAAAAAGTACATGATTTTACAAGACTGGAACCTCTGAGGTATTTACAGAGAATTTCATCTGTGTTGCACATTCATTTATTATCAAGCACCAAGCTTGTTAACAAAAATCAAAAAAGGATATCTGAAAGGTAAAGCATGAAATGCTCAATCAGTGTTATTTTCAGTGACAACCCGAATTAATTTCTTTGGTAATTCTGCTTTACACATCATACAATAAGTCTATGGTCAAGAGAAGTAAATTATATTCCTATAAACATCAAATTTAGATTTATTTTAATTATTTTAGGGTTTATGTTTTCTTAGTCTCATGGGTTCGAGCTTTAATTTTAATTTTAATTTTCTTTCTGTGGTTCTTGAAATTCAACTAATGCCAAATTTCATTCCTTATTCCCCCTCTGCTGATAGGAACATGCTGATTTTGCTTGCCACAAAAATGCCGTTCTGCTGAGTTTCTACAAAGAATGGTTTGGCAAACTGAAATAAAATGGGAATTTTCTTTTGGTCTCATGATGAAACTATATCCTATTTCACAAAGTAACGGATCCTAACAAACTTTCGTTTTATTTGGTTTCTCATATTTGTTTGCTGGGTCTGTGTCCAAAGGTAAATGTCTCCATGTGCAAATCCATCCTTACTGTATATCTTAGTCATCCAAACCCATGTATTTCTGGAAGTCTAAAAAAGAAATGATTATTGGAAGTTATCAGCATAGCATTCAAACATAAAACATTGTAGTGGTTTACATAATAATCCCAAAGCTCTAGCCATGCATTTCAGTTTATCTTGTTTATGGTTAAGATCCTCCTTGCACTATTCAGCATTTATTTTTAAATTTGGAATCAAATTTTTCTCTTGCTGTTATTACTCCTCTCAGTAAATATTCTGTAGATTTTTTTCTTCCTTTCATTTGAGTAGTATTCCATAAAATTGTAAAAACCTTTAAATATAAAAATCATCAAACAACTTACCTGTTTATGAATTCATTGAGTATATCCAATATGGAAAGAGGAAAGTGTAACCATATTAATGTATGTGCATAGAAAAATCTCATAATGTTTAAAATAATGTTTCAAGAACTTGTTGTACTTTTTTTAATTGTTATTGACAACATGCCTCATTATACTCCTGCAGTTCAGCTATTTGTATAAGGCCATTAAAGCTATATGACCTATCCAAGGTCACACAACTAGGTTATTTGCTAAACTGGGTTGCATTAAAGCAACATGTAGGTCATGTTATAGATTGTTTTTAAGTATGCAAATTTACTCCGTAGGCATGATCTTTTATTTTGTGATTAAATTTCCAAAGGGCATTTTTGACATTCACATTAGCTTAGATCAAGTGGAAATTAATTTTCTCTTGACAAGTGTTGTGAGTTTCAAAATATCCCCTGTGTACACGTTTGCTGAAAAGGTTATTTGTATTACAAATGTTTGTGGCAGAGATATCTAAGCTTTTATGATGCATACATATCTTTATATACATAGCACTCATTATGAGTTAATGAGATCAGCTTTCTGTAGTGACTTTGGAAACGAGTCTACAACTTTATGATTATGCAGCATGTTTCACATCTTATTTATTATTTTGGTCTTTAATTTTTGACCTCATAAGGTTCATAATCGTGTATTACAATTTCATCTGAATAAACATACCAAAAAAAGCAGAATGCTACAGCGCTAAACTCACATGTCTACAAAAGTCCTTTGTAGTCTTTGCTGTTATGATTAGTATTTTAAAACTCAAGTCGTGGTATTTGATGGACAGAAGCTTAGAAGACAGGAGATGCACATATTGCCACAGCTGGAGGGGCCATCAGGTGACAGCACTTCTGCAGGATGTTTCTTCATTCCTGAACTGTGAAATAGACCCAAAAAACTTAAGCATCTGGCAGGATATGTGGCAGCTGGAAAATCCCCTAACCACACATTTTAAAGTCCTTAAGATACTTGTGGTTTAACACATATATATCATTATCCTAACATTCCCTAAAATAAAATGCAATTATACAATACTGGATAGGACTGATTTTTTTATATCAAGATAATTTTAATTTCCTCAGTTTCCTCCAATATATCCTTGTCACTTGTGTGCTAAGAAACCTAGAGGATACTTGATATCATTGTTTGGGACAGATTTGAATTAATTTGAACTTTTTAAAAAATCCTCAAGAACTCACCACTGTTATTTTAATCTGAATTCTTCTTTCGTTGCAAAAGATTTACTATTCAAGAAGTATTTCATCTTCAGTCATGTAATGGAGTCTGCATAGGGTGAGTTCAGATATAGAAAGAGAAAAAAAGATTTCACTTAAGTAAACAACATATGCAAATATGTATGTTTACATACATGTGCTTTGAGTTTATCCTTTTCATTTTTCTTTACTAAATTAATTTATGGCTATTCTTTTAATAAGGAAGAGCAAATGGGTATGTCCACATGAGCATGCTTTAATCTTTACCATTCTGCAGATGAAAGAATCCAGGAAAAACAGTTGCTTTTCATGGAAGAAATCATATCTACTGTTTCTCCACCCTTATCTAGGTCCAGGGCAAAGCCTTGTTTTACACTAGGTGTTATGCAAATCTGTACAAATGTGTGCAGCTGTTTCCCCTCACTAAATGGTAGTACTTATTAGAGGGCCTCCTGCAATTTTATAGCTGCTGACTCCTGTTGCCATAAACCATTCAGAGAGAAGATGAAGATCCAGTGAGTATTGCACACTGAAAATGTCATTGCAAAACTCAGATGGCATAGCAGTGACTCCTTGGTGGAACTCCTAAGGCTCCAGTAGCTATAATGAATCTGATTCACATTTTGTTATTCAACTTTGGTGACATTTTAATGCCTATTGAGTCATTTGATTTTATCTTAAACTATGTAACTTTAATGGACATGAAATGCTTCTTAATTCTATGTCTTTATTCCTTCTAGATCGAGATACAGTCTATTATAGTCAGTGCTCCAAGATGTCTGCTTTCTTCATATTTAGTACAATAAGCAGGGTGATAAATTTGAGACATTTCACTGTAAGATAATCTTAAAATTTTGATCTTTGAGAATTCAAATGAATGATAAATGAAAGTTAACTTTGAAAATTAAAATATTCACTGGTATAAAATGTGTATATTTTATATACATCCATACACATGCACGTATAGAGATAGATAAATAGGATATAGAGTCATAATATTAAAATGTCACTTTCTGGTATGAGAATATTTTCAAAAGAAAATTAAAATATATGGACTAACTTTAATTACGTAGCATTTTTTTTATTTTTTATATTCAAATGTTAGTTATAGAGTTTCATCTTACACACACTTAGGATTCTGTTGGGTATATATTCCACAAAAAAGAGATGTTCAAACCTTACAAATAAAGTCTTTCTGGGATAATGGAATTACTTCTCAGGTTGAATAAGTGCTGTCATCTTTAATTTGAATTTTGATTCTGTGTTTTCAGAAGAAATTTTATCTTTTTCTCTTACAAGTTATGAGAATGAGTCAATCATTATGAAATGAAACTAAAATGTTTATATGGCATTTGCTATGATATTGTTCAGAGTATTTAAGAAATGAAATTTCAAATTTAACAATGAATACAGAAATGGTGAAGTATATTTAAACTGATGTCATGGTATTAAAAAATCAGGGATGGATAGGTAAAGGCATAGATATCTTTTGGAAATATAATTCGAAAAATAGATAGGAGAATAGATAGAAGATAGATGATAGATAGATAGATAGATAGATAGATAGATAGATAGATAGATAGATAGATAGATAGATAGATAGATAGATAGATAGATAGATAGATAGATAGATAGATAGATAGATAGATAGATAGATAGACAGATAGATAGATAGATAGATAGATGAAAGATGGATAAGTAGGAAAAATACCAATTAAAAATGGCTTATTTCTTGAGCTAGTAACATTTCAAACCATACTGCTATCTCAGATGAGTACTGTATCAAAGAAAATAGTGAAACCATACAATTGTTCTCTGGATATGTTTTCCAACTTTACTGTGATACTATTGATATATAACATATAAATTTAAGATGCACAACTCAATTATTTGATGCATTCATATCTTGAACTGATTGCCACAATGAGGTTAGTTAGCATTTCCATCACCTCACATAATTACTTCTTTGTAATGAGAATATCTTTCTCATGAAAAAAAAATTGTCTTCTCTGTGATAAGAATGTTTAAGATCTGCTATCTTAGCAATTTACAGCTGTAGAACACAGTATTGTTAGTTGTAGACACTATTCAATTTTCAAATTATTCCTCTTATAACTGAAAGCTTAGACCCATTGACCAACTCTTCTAACAACTCTCATCCTTCAGTTTCTGGTAACCACCATTCTACTATCTGACTTTTTTAGAGTGTGGCCTTTGCAGATTCTACATATAAATGATATCATACATTATTTGTTGTTCACATTATTTGTCTGACGACTTTCACTTTGCATAATGTTACCAAGGTCCATTCAGGTAGACCTCAATGGCAATATTTCTTCTCTTTCTCTTAGTTGTTGAATGGAATTACATTATATGTAAAATAGTTTATTTAGTCACTCATTGATTGATGGACACTTATGTTGTTTCCACATCTTGGTTATTATAATTAATGCTGCTGTGAATTCAAGAGTACTGAGATCTCTTTGGAATAGTGATATCATTTCCTTAGATGTATACCCAGAAGTGGATTGCTGGCTCCCAGTAGCTTTCTTTTTAATTTTTGAGGCACTACCACGTTGAACATATTGTCTCAACCAATTTATATTCCTGCCAACATTACAAGAGTTCCTTTCTCTTCATGTTCTTCATAACACTTGTTATCTCTTCTCTTTTTGATAATAGACATTCTAACAGGTATGAAGTACTATCTCATTGGTTTTGATTTTCATTTTCATGATGATTAATGATTTTGAACATTTTTCCATGTACCTGTCAACCATTTACTTAATGATATTTTAACAGAATGGAGAGACAAAGCTAACTCACAAAATGAAAAACAACTTCTATTAAATGCTGTGAAAGTGACTATAAGAACAATAGATATTCTACCAAACATTTCAAGAATGATCATAGAACCCTCTCCTATTCTTTACAAAAAATAAAGACAAGGGAATACTTCCCATCTCATCCTAAGGGGCCAATTAGGCTGATATCAGAACTAGACAAAGACATCATGAGAAAACTAGAGCCGAATGTCATTATAATTGCAAATACCCAAATTCTCAAGAAAATAACTAGGGATATGAATCTAGAAATATAAAAAAAAGAATTATAGACCATGACCAAGTGAGAATAATTCCAAGATTGTGATCTTGGTTAAATATTTTAAAAATCAATTAGTATAATGCATCACATTACTAATGGACAAAATAATAAACTATTATCATCTCACAGATAGAGAACTTGACAGAACAGAAATTTGAAGAGGCATGTTACTTTACTCCTAAAACATATGCAGTCTTATAAACCAACATTACCTCAAATAAAAAGATAATATAAATCTGGACTACACAGTTATTGAGTATCTAATTACCAGTGCCTCTCATGTATATTTTCTTATTTAACATTTACAACAATGCTCTATGGTCAAGTCTTTGAAGACCATTGATTTTTTTCCAGGAGGTACAACTCATCTCTTTTTACTTTCAGTTTAACCCAAACAAGAAGACCAGGAAAGCAAATTTAGATCCCAAGTATATAATTCTATTAAACTTCAGACTTTTCCTATGAAATTTCATAGTTTCTAATACAATTGTAACAAAGTACAGATATTTATAATCTCTACCCAACCCATATAATATAAAAATTGCCGTCTTCCTTGGGGGGGGGGGGGGATTGAATACATCATGCAATTTTTTTACTACTCATAATTACTTCTATGCTAAAGGAATCAAAGTGATGGTACTTGCAAAATACAACTGTAGCAAGTGTCCCACTCTTCTCATTCTATACTCTGTGTAAAGAACCTCAAGTCAAATCAGGATTAGGAGACAATCATGAAATAGACTAGTTTCATATATCTTAACTTGCAGTTACCATTCATTTCCAAGTATACTTATTTATTTTCTATAATTTTCTCTTCAAACTGTTGTCATCTTCCAAACAGACTCAAGATATATGGTTCTTGGAAACCCAGCCAAAAGTGTTGTAATTGCTGAAAAGTTTGAAGTTATAAAAAAAAAGTGGTATACCATTTCACTGTGTTAATCATTCTTAGAGCAACAAGGTCTACACATCCTAGATCAAATCACATGGTAACTTCAGTATCTCCTAGAAATGGTGATGAATGCAACCTCAGTGGACATTCTTGATTAATCTCATTTTATAATTCATCATTACTATATACATATATATAGTCTAGTGAATAAGAGAATGATATATAAGCCTCTCCTTAGAGACACTTCTGACTAGATCTTAATACTAATTATCATCACTCTTATATTTGAGATACTTTTAAATCAAATATTAGAGAATAATTGAGTCATGTATTCCACATGTGTTTTTGAGCCCTAACTATGAGATAAGCCTTAACTCAATGCAAGTAATACAATAGAAGAACAAGTCCTCAGTCTTGGGCTGATTATATCCTTGTTTACATCATGTCTTTGTCATATCTTTCCTGATACTGAAAATGAAAGTATCACTTTAATAAATGGAAATGTATTTCATATAGCTACCAAAAGGAAGGGAATTTGACCATTGATATAGTTAAATTTCCTTAAAATTCCTTAAATTAAAGGAATTTTAATTCCTTAATTAAAATTTTAATTCCTTAATTAATCAAGGAATTGTAATTCCTTAATTAAAATTGGAGAAATAAAATAAATAATCACAAAGTAAATTGCCAATGAAATAGTTTGTATGTAAATTTCTAAATATACTTTAAAATTTGAATGTGAATATTTAGAATAGTTTATATTGGATATAAAAATCATGTTGGTTTTCTTTCTTTTGAGAGGGTTCATTATGAGATTGAAACATAAGTTTGAAAGTGACTTAGAAAGATACAAACTGGAGTTATTTTATGGAGCACTGTAAGATTTTCATGCTGTAAACAATATTCAGAAGAAAACCAAATAAAATAGAATTTTCATATTTTGTGATATAAATAAAATGTTTCAAAATTGATCTCAGTTTGGTTTCTGGAAGTGTTTGAAATAGGAGAAAGGTTATGCACTTAATAAAAATATTGAGTTTGTTTGCATATAGATGTTCATAGTTGTCTCTAATTATCTTTTGGATTTCGGCTGTGTCTGTTGTAATATCTCCCTTTTTGTTTATGATCCTGTTTGAGTTTTCTCTCTTCTTTGTGAGTCTTGCCAGGGGGTTATCAATTTTATTGATTTTTGAAGAACCAGTTTTTGGTTTTGTTTAATAAAAACAAAGCAAGAAGTCCAGTTTAGAGATGGGGAGTACTACAACAAAGACTGTCTCAGCTTGAAGCATGGCTAGTGGGAAGCACAAGTGTGATTTAAAGTTTGTAAAACACTAAGAGCAATAAAATAATAAAGCATGAAAAAATAAATAAAAATGGGGAGAACTAAAAGACACTTCTCCAAAGAGGAAATACAGACGACCAATAGGCATATGAAAAAGTGCTCTACATCACTAATAATCAGAGAAATGCAAATCAAAACCACACTGAAATATCACCTTACGTCAGTAAGAATGGCGCATATTAAATAAAACAGTCAACAACAAGTGTTGGCATGGATGTGGAGAAAAAGAAACATTCTTATACTCCTGGTGGGAGTGCAAACTGGTCCAGCAACTATAGAAAGCTATTTGAAGGATCTTCAAACAACTGAAAGTCAAATTGCCATTCAACACAGCAATCCCACTGCTGGGAATCCACACAAAGGACACAAAATCACTAATTAAAAAGGACATATGTATGCTCATGTTTGCTGCAGCACTGTTCAATATTACTAAGATATGGAAACAACCCAAACACCCCAATACTGAGGAATGGCTGAAAAAGATTGGTATATTTACACAATGGAATATTATGCATCAGTCAAAGAAGACAGCCTTATGTCATTTGCAGCAACATGGATAGAGCTAAAAGGAATCATGTTAGCAGAAATAAGTCAAAATAGAAAAAGAGAAATTTGGATGGTCTCACTTATATGAGGGAGGGATTTAGGAAAAAACAAACAAAACTGCCAACAGAATAGAACCATAAAGCAAGAGAGGGGAGCAGGGAGAAAATGAAGAAGGGAGAGGGCACAAAAGATTAAGATGGTTAACAGGTGTTAAGGAGATGGGAGAACCTTGGTAGACAATGATGTAATGTTTGTGTGTGTGTGTGTGTGTGTGTGTGTAAGCAAAACAAGTAAATAAACTAAAAAAAAAACTGAAAAAAAAGAATATACTGAATTGTTTGACCCTTTATCATGAGTTGCAGTATTTTCTTATTTATAATTTCTAAGCCATGTTTTTCTTGCCTTCAAGACCTCCCTATTCTACTTTTATGATGCTACTCAAAATCTTTGGGACCCACAGTCCTTGTTCCTGTCCCAGTAGTAAATTTATTTTCTTCTTTCAGTTGGCCTGGGTTAGGTCAGATATGACTGACTCTATATGTGAATGCGGGAATAATGCCATATTTATGCTGATGTCCTAGCACTGTGATAGCTTTCAGGAAAAAAATACACATTTTTTGCTGAACTAATTCACACCAAGTGGCTGAGTGCTGTCCGGTTCTCATTTGGAGATCTGGTAGGGAGCCAAGGTGGGCTGGCCACTTATAAGACACTGGGACTGGAGGAAAACAGTAATCTTTGGATGGATCTTCATGCACCAACCTTGTTCTATGCATCCCTTTCACTGGGCAAATTTTCCTTCAGGGTTTTGTGGGGGTAAATGGAATCACAATGCAATTCATCTTTATCAGCCTTATGAAACAAATTCAACATTCTTTTCTGTTCCTAGTTCTCCTAAAATTTAGTGATCACAAAAGTCAATTTGTTCCACTTCTTATGCATTTACCAGTGGAGAACAATCCTTGGGGCCTCTTTTAGGATTGCATTAAATGCAATTATCTGGTCTCAGTGAATAAGACCCTAATTACTTTTGAAAGAAGGTGCCTGAATGATATACCTTGAGCCTACATCCAATTTGTTTTACTCAGACAACAAGCAAGGCAAACATTCAGTGACAGAAATACAATGTATAGTCTAATTTGGTATGCAATGAAGATTTTCAGCAAGGCTAATTCAAACCTGCTGGAGAAAAGACTAATCTTTTTTTTTGTCACTGATACAGTAGGTCAATAACTATATTTACAATTCTCATATGGCAACTGCTATGTTCTCCAAAAATAAAACACCAGTAGATATTAAATGCATCATGTCTAATGCAGCTTTAAAATATAATACTGTATTTCAATTATTTCTCAAAGGCAGCACATAACCCAAACTATTTCTAGCATTTTCATTATCTAATTAAGAAATTTAGACAGAGGAGCTTGGAATTTACCTAAACAAAATATTAATTAACTCCAGTGCTAAAAATGAGAATTATAGCAAATATTACTATAAAATATTCAGTTTAATGTGAAGCTAATTGATATCCAAGTTTGCTGTGACTCATATGAGAATTTATTTTTTGATTTTTATGTCTTCATCACCAGGTTTCTAGTCCTTATCTGCTAAGAAATTGAAAGACTTCTGTTTATTCTCTATTTTTCATTGTTTTTTTAATCCTCTTATTACTTTCTGAATTGATCTAATAGACTGATTTGGTCATATAGCTAGCAATCTTGTGAGTATGATAGCAAACAAGTTACTTCTTTCTATGAGTATTAACTGTGATGTATTTTATTTTAGGTTTTCTTTCTCCCTGGGAAAACCTTCTGAGTGCATACTCTAACTCTATCACTTTGAAGTCTACAAATTTTCTTGCAAACGACACATAGCTCATTTCAAATTGAATCTTCCCTTCCCAGTCTCCCAAAGATAATTTTAAAAATTTGATCACAAGTCATGCACTGGCAGCACATGCGCCAAATTCACTCAGCAGATGTATTCCCATCGCAATGATTGTAGTGGGTTGTATTGTTTTATTTTTTACCTCCATGGTATTTTTTAAATGAGGAAATTCACATTCAAATTTAAGGAAATCTTATTTCATAACTTGGCTTCTTGTTAACAAAAAGTGTGAAATGTGGTAATATGGAATCTCTATAGGACAGGAATCTTCTAGAAGTAAATAAGGAATGATCTTTGAGCCATGGCAGGTACATACTAGTATACTGCAGATACCAAAAAATGCAATTTTTCATCATTGACATTGTACTTGCCTGATATGAGTGATCACTCGAGAGTGTAATACATGATTAATATGCATTCAGAGAATGTATGTGTGGTGACATATGAAAATTGTCTTGCTCTTACTCCTTCACACTGAGGAACTCCAGCCCCTGGTAAATGTACCTTTACTTTTTGCCAAGATCGAACAATTTTTAAGTTTAGGACTGGTTCCTAGAAAAATGTCATAGTGACAGTGTCTTTTCTCTTATCTCACTTCCAGTTTTTATGCTCATTAATGATCTACTTCAAATTATGTGTAAACATTATATAATTAATAAGTAATAGAATACAATATATGTGATTTGGATATATATGCTCATTATAATTTATATTTTTATCTCTGTATTCCAGTTATTATAAAAAATAACTGTTAATGAAGAAGAGCCATAATGAGAACTAATAAATGATTAATAAACTTAAAGAAATATGGCTAAACGAAAGCTTTGGAGTAGAAAATGGGAAGACAATGAGACCATTTCAGAAAAATATATTGCAAACAATTTTTATACAGTTAGCCACCTTGATCTGAGGTTAAATCCACTTAATTATGCATCAGACTGATGAACAAAGAAATCAGCAGTTTGAGAAAGTTTCCTTTAGACTTATAGTTTATAAAAATTTAAAGCATTTTAGCTATACAAAAGTTATTTAATAGTTAGAAAGGTAAATATGGATTAAACATTACAAAATTAAGTACCATTGACTTTAATGACTGATCATAATCCAATGCTTAAAAAAAATAGGTATATTGATTACACATGCCATACAGAATAATTTTTGTATACCACAGAAAATTGCTATATGCATATTCTACTTAAATTAAAAAGTAAATCTTGTGCAAGAAGAAATTAAGATGGACTATTAATTGTGAAAAAAAAACTTTTTTTCCATTCAAACAGCCTTTCTCTCACATTTAATTACCAAAGTACATTTTCTTGGGTAAATATAAGGCAAATTTTGTTTTATAAAGAAAATTACTATTGAAAAATCACACAGAAAGGCATTCTCTTTAAAAGAATTTAAAAAGTAATAGCTATACTGATTATTCATATTTAAAGTTCAGTTAAATTCTTAATGATACATTTTTGTTTTCTTTCTGTTTCTCTCAGCAACCCTTTCTTTTAAATAGCTATCCTCAACTCAGTATTTTTACTTACAATCAAAGATTTATTTATTTGATCTCAAATAATTGATTCATTTGGGAAAATAAGCAGAAACATAGACTGATTTAAAGGAAACAGTGACTACTAACCTCCCTTTAGGAGGGTATAACGAGGACCTCTACTTCTAAAAGCATGTGGTAAAGAACCAAGTAAAATAGTTCATAGCCATTATCTACAAATATATCACTTAGTAAGGTTCTCCTGTGCCAGTAGTTTATCACCTTGAAATGACTCAGATTGAGCAGCTTTAAAACATTGCTGTACTATTACGTAGTATCACTAAAAATACAAGATCACAAACGCATTTGCAATGTCCATTTATGGCAATCAGAATAAGCGTAAGAAAATCATTTTGATAAATTAAATGCTAATTATTTTTTATTTTATTTATTTTTCTTTTTTAAATTTAATTTAAATTTTTTAAACTTGCATATATGTGTGTATTTGTATTTACATTACATTATTGCATTATTGTGTACCCTGGGGCTTTCCCACTTTGCTAACACCATTCTGATCTTTTGTGCCCTTCACCTCTCCCGCCTTCTTCCCCCTCCTCCTCTCTCACTCCATGGTTCAGTCCTATTGGTTGTTTTTAATTTTTCTTATTTGTTTCTTTGTTTTCCCTATATCCATCATATAGGTGAGACCATCCTGTATTTCTCTTTTTCTTTTTGGCTTATTTCTGCTAATATGAGTCTTTCTAGTTCCATCCATGTTGCTGTGAATGACATGTGTTTGTTCTCCTTGATTGATGTGTAGTATTCCATCGTGTATATGTACCACATTTTTTTTAGCCAATCGTCTGTTTTGGGGCATTTGGTTTGTTTCCAAATCTTGGCAATTGTAAATAGAGCTGCAATAAACATGCACGTACAGGTGTCCTTTTGAATTAGTGCTTTCATGTCCTCTGAGTAGATTCCCAGTAATGGGATTGCTGGGTCAAATGGTAAGTCCAATTTCAATTGTTTAAGGGTCATCCACACAGTCATCCATAGTGGCTGGACCAGTTTGCACTCCCATCAGCAGTGTAAGAGAGTTCCTTTTTCTCCACATCTGCACCAACCCTTGTTGTCCATTTTATTTATATGAGCAATTCTTACTGGTGTAAAATGGTATCTCAGTGTGGTTTTAATTTGAATTTCCCTGATTATTAGTGAGGTGGCGCATTCTTTCGTATGCCTATTAGCCATTTGTATCTCCTCTTTGGTGAAGTGTCTTTTTAGTTCTTCTCCCCATTTTTTGACTTGGTTTTCGTTTTGTTTTTGTTGAGCTGTAGGAGCTCTTTGTGGATCTTTGTTATCAGACCCTTGTCACTAGTCTGGAGGGCAAAAATTTTCACCCAGTTGTTTGGGTTTCCTTTGTTTTCTTTATTGTCTCTTTTTCTGTACAGAAACTTTTTAGTTAGATATAGTCCCAGCTGTTTATGTTTTCCTTCATTTTTTTTTGCCGGCCATAGTTGTTTCCCAAAATGGATTTCTGAGGTGAAATTCATGAAGGATTTTGTCCAGGTTTTCTTCTATGTATTCTATGGTTGCAGGTCTCACTTCCAGGTCCTTTATCCATTTTGAGTTAATTTTTGTACAGGGTGTGAGGGTGTTCTCCTGGTCCATTTTTTTTTACATGTTTTGATCCATTTTACCTAACACCATTTACTGAAGAGGTTTCCTTGTTCCAGAGTATGTTTTTTGCCCCTTTGTCAAAGATTAGTTGACCATATATGTATGGTTTTATTTCTGACTATTCGATTTTTATCCATTGGTCTGTTTGCCGTTTTTGTACCAGTACCATGCTGTTTTAAGTATTATGGCTTTGTAGTATAGTTTGAAGTCTGGAATAGTAACACCTCCTTTCTTTCTTATGTTTTTCAAAAGGGCTTTGGCTATTTGGGATCTTTTGTTGTTCCATATGAATTTCAGTAATTTTTGTTCTATCTCTTTAAAATATGTCATTGGGGTCTTACTGAAATTGCATTGACTCTGTAGATTGCCTTTGGTAGTATGGCCATTTTGATAACGATTCTTCTGATCCATGAACAGGGAATGTCTTTCCATTTTTTAACATCATCTTCTATTTCTTTTAAGAATGTTTTATAGTTTTCTTTGCATAGGTCTTTTACATCTTTTGTTAGGTTTATTCCCGTATTTGATTTTCTTTGGTGCAATGGTAAATAAAGTGTTTTTTTAAATTTCTTCATCTGATTGATTATTTGCATATATGAATGCTGTTGATTTTTGTGTGTTGATTTTGTATCCAGCTACCTTACTGAATTGGTTTATTATTTCAATTAGCTTTTCTGTTGATTTTTCTGGGTTCTCTACATAGAGTATCATATCATCTGCATATAATGATAGCTTTATTTCTTCTTTCCCTATTTGGATTCCTTTTATGTGCCCTAGCTAGGACTTCCAGAACTATGTTGAAAAGGAGTGAAGAGAGTGGGCATCCTTGCCTGGTTCCAGACCTTAATTGGAATGATTTCAGTTTTTCCCCATTGAGGATAATATTTGCTGTCGCTCTGTCATATATAGCTTTTATTATGTTGAGGTATGTTCCTTTTACACCAATTTTTTCCAGGGCTCTCATCATGAAAGGATGCTGAACTTTATTGAATGCTTTTTCCGCATCTATTGATACAATCATATGCTTTTTGTTTTTCTCTTTGTTGATATGGTGGATTATGTTGATTGATTTTCGGATGCTGAACCATCCCTGTGCCCCTGGGTTGAATCCCACTTGGTCATAATGGATGATCCTTTTTATGCAATGTTGGATTTGGTTTGCCAGGATTTTATTTAGAATTTTTGTATCTGTGTTCATTAGGGAGATTGGTCTGTAGATCTCTTTCTTTGCACTATCTTCATTTGATTTTGGAATTAGTGTAATGTTTGCTTCATAGAAGGTATTTGGTAGCTTTCTTTCTTTCTCAATTTTTTGAAAGTTTGGTAGAATTCATTTGTGAAACCATCTGGCCC
Organism: Uropsilus gracilis; assembly: GCA_004024945.1. Taxonomy (NCBI): domain Eukaryota; kingdom Metazoa; phylum Chordata; class Mammalia; order Eulipotyphla; family Talpidae; genus Uropsilus; species Uropsilus gracilis. Next base: position 15,115 of record PVHY01007705.1, on the reverse strand, counting down.
TGGGCTCTTGTTTTTTGGCAGAGTTCTGGTGACTGTCTCAATTTCACTGTTTGTGATTGACCTATTTAACTTCCCTATTTCTTCTTTGTTCAATTTTGGATGACTGTATTGTTCTAGGAAATTGTCCATCTCTTCCAGATTACTGTATTTGTTTGCATGTAGATGTTCATAATAGTCTCTAATTATCTTTTGTATTTCTGCAGGGTCTTTTGTAATATTTCCCTTTTGTTTATGATCCTGTTTGAGTCTCTTCTTTTCTTTGAAAACCTTGCAAGTTGTTTATCCATTTTATTTATTTTTTCAAAGAACCAGCTTTTGGTTTTGTTTATCTTCTTGATGGTCTTCTTGGATTCTATTTCATTAATCTCTGCTTTTATTTTTGTTATTTCTTGTCTTCTGCTGAGTTTTGGAGATTTTTGTTGTTGTTGCTCTTTTTCTAGGTCTTCAAGTTAGGAGATTAGAATATTTTGGGGGGCTGTTTTAATTCTTTTTATTTGGACCTATATTGCATGAACTTTCCTCATAGTACTGCTTTTGCAGTGTCCCATGCATTTTGGAACATTGTATTGTCATTGTTGTTTGCCTCCATGTAGGTTTTAATTTCTTCTTTGATTTCCTCTTTTACCCAGTGATCTTCCAGAAGACTGCTATTTAGTCTCCATGTAGTGTTTACTCTTCTTTATTTCTTTTCATTGTTGATTTCTAATTTGATGCCTTTATTACTGGAGGAAAAAGGTTGGTATTATTTTCATTTTTGTATATTTGTTCAGGTTTCTCTTATGACCTAATATATGATTAATTTTAGAGAATGAGCTGTGTGCATTTGAAAGGAAAGTGCATTTTTTTTCCTTGGGGGTGTAGTTTGCTGTATATATCTATTAGGTCCATTTGGTCTAGATTTTCCTTTAAAGCTTTTTTGTCTTTGTGTAGTTGCTGCTTTGCTCATCTGTCTTTTGTTGAGAGTGGCATGTTAAAATTTCCTACCACATATGTATTTTCATCAATATTTGATTTCAGTTCTACTAGTAGTTGTTTTATGAATTTTGGTGCTCCCTCATTAGGTGCGTATATGTTGATTATTGTTAAATCTTTTTGATGGTTTGATCCTTTAACCATTGGGTAGTGGCCATCTTTATCTTTAATCACTTTTGTTCACTTGAAGTCTGCTCTGTCTGATATAAGAATGGCAACCCCTGCTTTCTTGTGGGGGCCATTTGCTTGTTTTTTAGCCCTGCACCTTCAGTCTATGCTTATCCTTAGAGATCAGATGTGTTTCTTGGAGGCAGCAGAACATTGGGTTCTGTTTTCTGAACCAGTATGCAACTCTTCATCTTTTGATTGCTGAGTTTAGATTATTGACATCTAGGGTGATTAATGATGTCTGCAATTCTAATGGTTTCCTGATGGTCATTTTGGGGTTTATTTGTTGGTTTTTTTTGTTTTGTTTTGTTTTGTATTTGTTCTTCTTATGGTTTTGATCTTGAGGTCTCCTGCAACATTTCTTGGAGTGGGGGTTTAGTGGTAGCAAACTTCTGGAGACTTTGCTTGTCGGAGAAGGTTCTGTCTTTTCCTTCATAGAGGAAGGATAGCTTTGCGGGTTAGAGTATTCTTGGTTGGCACTTTTTTCCTTGGAGTTTTTTGTAGATGTGACTCCATTCTCTCCTTGCCTGGAGTGTCTCTTCAGAAAAATCTGAGATCAGTCTAATGGATTTTCCTTTGCAGGTTTTCTGTTTCTTTTATCTAGCCATTCTCATTTTTTCCTTATCTTGGGTTCATGGAAGTTTTACGATGATGTGTCTCGCTATGGCTTTTCTTTCATTAAAGTAGTTTGGTGTCCTTTTGGTTTCCTGTATGTCTATTTTCACTTCTTTCTTCAGATTTAGGAAGTTCTCCTCTATTATTATGTTGAAAAGCCTTTCAGTTCCCATGACTCTTTCCTTTCCTTCTGGGATTCCTATTACTCTTATGTTTCTTTTCTTTAAGGAATCTGACATATCTCTGAGCTTTTCTTCAGTCTTTTTACCTTATTTTTCTCTCTTTTTCTTTCTTTGTCCTCCCTATTTCTGTATCCTCAAGTGTGCTGATTTGTTCTTCAATTTCAACTAATCTGCTTCCATGGCCTTTCCATGCATTTTTGAGCTCATCTATTGCAACTTTTCAATCTTGAGTCTCTTTCAATTTCAATTTTAGGGATTCATTTCCATTCTTCAGTTCATTGATTAGGTTATACATATTGATTAGGTTATACATGATTGCTTTTCTTTTTTACATGTTTCTACTTTTTTCCTTAGTGCATTAAATGCTTCTATCATTTTGTTGTCCTTTTTTTCTGATTCTTCTCTTATTTGTTGGAGTGCAGTTAGCATGTTGATGTTGGAACCTTTGTCTGAGATACACATCATTTCTTCAATGTTCTCCTTGGTGTTTTCTGGAGATTGTCTTTTCTTTAGTGGTGGATTATTTCCTATAGGGCTTGCTGCTTACATGTCTACAGTGACTTCTGGTGTCTCACCTGGTTAGGAGAAAGGTTGGGTGGGTTCCCTCAGGAAACCTGGCTGAAGGGGGTAGCTCTCTGAATCTGTGGTGGCTGTGGCATCAAATTAAATGCTAGTTCTAAATCAAGGTCAAAAGGTACATGCCCTATATTTTAGCTTTATTTGTATACTAAAACTATTGGGTAAAGTGGATACATGTCATGTTCTACTGAAAAATACAGACATTGTTTTATCATTTTGAAACACATGAACCTATTCTTTAACATCTGTGTGGCTGAATATCAACAGTGCAAAATATCAAAATGTTGAATTTCTCTGGAGATATCCAAAGTTTAAAGGAGATTTCAAGGTTTCCAATGAGATAATTCATCTTGGTATTATATTTATAGCATACCATTAATCAAATTATGAAGCTAGAACTCAACTCAAAATACAGTACTATACTTGTTACATCCAACCAGTAAAAGAAAGACATTTACAAGTTTTCTAAAACCAGAAGCTGTTAGATAAAAGCATTCCTTCATATTCTGATCAAGTTAAATATCTGCCTAAGAAAATTCAGCAAATCTTTGGGACCGCACTTGAAGGCAGGTGGGTTTGTAACCCAATCTGTAGAAGATTATCTTTGTGGAAGAACATATCATACTTTCATATTTTAATTATCAACAAACATTACAGACACTTTTGAAGTTTATCATAATTTCATAGATGATAAATATTTGAATTTATTTTTGTAAGAATACTAAGAGGAGATATTGAAGAAATATATTCATTGATGTCCAGTGTTGAGTCTTTAGCTTAACAAGAAGTATTCATATAGTAATATTCTGAATGCATAATTTAAAAAATAATTGCAGGTTCAATGTAATTCCAATAAAAATCTCAATGACATTTCTTCAAAGAAATTGAACAAATATTACTGAAATTCATATGGAATTTCAAAAAACCTCAAGTAGCCAAAATTCTACTGACCTCAATAAAACAAATAAAAAATTAGTTATGCTATTTGTCATTTTTTGTATAGCTTAGAACTCATTTTACATAGAATTTATTGCTAGGAAATATACTTCTTCAAAAATAATACTTATATATAATACCATATTTCTATTTTTTCTTTAGCTCTTAGAAAGTTTGAAGTGAAATAGACAGTAAGCTGTAATAATAAAATCTAAAATAAACTGTTTCATTCATCTGGAAATTATTTAGATATCTAACTGGTCTTATCAATTATTATACATTGATACAGAAGAGAAAACTGTTGTGCAATGACAGGAAAGAGACAGACAGAGACAGAGAGAGAGAGAACAAGCGAGCCAGAGAGACTATATCTGAGAGTAGGCTCACTTGTGATTGGGAGTGACTATGTGATAACAGAAAGGTTGAAACTAACATATGTATGATGAAATTGTATGAGAAAATAAAGAACAGGAAAACAAAAAGAAATCATGCTTGAATATCTCCACTAGGGAGATGTGAATTGATCGGAATTGTTTAGCTGAGATTGTTTGGCTAGGATTATTTGTTTTGCAAGCAACAGATGGGAGATGTACTTTTCAATTCTGTGTTCATATATCTTTTAAAATTTGTACTGCATGTGTGTTCACTTCAATATTTCTGACTTTTTAAAAGCTATTTGCTAAATGTTGCCTTTAGGAATTTGTATTATTCTTACTCTTCTAAAATCTTTTTGTGGTACAATGAAAGAAAATTTGATCCATGCCCATAACGAATCTTATATATCATAAATGTAATTTATAGGGTTATAAAACAAGTTTTTCTCCCCATGATAATAATACAATGCCTAAATAACTCAGTAAAACAAAACAGTATTTGACCTTCTTCAATTCATTACATGTGTGACAAACATAAGCTCCATTCCTTTCTTGTTAAGGAGTCAAAACTTGTTCTAGCACATAAAACTGTAAGCATTCAATGGCATAGTATGTGTATGTTGTTTTTCAACATAAAAAATGCAAATATACATTATTATTATAGCAAATGTGTATTTTTTCAAAAGGAAGCTTTAATTAATTTGTACATCAGGAATAAGATTTTCCTGTTCTTATTCCTACCTCTAGGTACAAATGTTCACATGCTTTCTTCAATTGATGTGAAAAGTAACTGCCTCTCTCCCTGTATTCATCCTATATCTTGTTACTGGAGAACTCTGGTAATAAATTAATCTGTGCCTTTGAGTTTCTTTCAAATCTCTGCAAATGTTCTCATTCAGTGTTAGGAAAAGCATAATCGGTTAATTTCTATATTCAAGGAAGATGAATATTTACATATTGATGATGGTGCCATTAATCCCTTAATAAAACATTTTTTGACTCTTTCAGACTATGTCAAATATCTAAGGAACCTATTTCAAGGCACTCTATTCTTAAAGAATAAAGTCATATGTGTGATTACATTTGGTGGCTTAAGAGGAACTGCACTTGCATGTAAAAATAGTTCAGTTCTGGAACTGAAGTAAATGTACAAATTTTTTATACAAAGTGTTCCATGTGAATGTCAGAATTTCCAAATGGAAATTACCTAGGCTGACAAAAGATTGAAACAGAAGCATATTTAAATGCAGCATGATTTTTAATGTATTTTATGAAAAATCTAATTTTAATAGAAGTGGCATTAGAGCTGTGAGAAGTCCACACAGTCCTTAAAATAAAATATCTAAATAATCTTGCCACATCTATTAGGAAAAGTTTTAACATAAGTAATACCATTTTTTTAAAATTTAGATTGTATTATCAAGACATATTTATCTCATCACAACTGTAATTTTCAAGTATTTTCTCAGAACAATAGAACTTTTTGAGTAAAAGCAAGTTCATAATTGAAACAGCTACAATAGAACTTATTTTTGGTAGACAGAACAAATAATAGATCTGAGAACCGATTAAATATGATTGTTCAAGTACATTAATATTAGGAAATACTTATAATTTCAATTTTCCCTTTTCACAATTGGTAGCATTTATCTAATGAGTGGAGTTTTAGTTTGGCAGAATTGATGTTTGGGGAGAAGATAGATGATGATGTTCAAATGCGTGATGATTTGCACTGCACTGGTATTAGTCCAGATTGGCTGCCAAGAAGTGAAAACAGGACTGCTAAGATTCCTACTTCACCTACTTCATGTACTCTTAAGCACAAGTCACATACTGGTAATAACAGTCACTGATTTCCTTCATTCTTAGATGAGCAATGCAGTCACTTTTGACCACATCAGAAGGTTCTAAAGAACAAAATACTTAATGTGATTTCATCTCAGCAATTTGGAGCTATAATGATTGTTTTTCTTTTAAAGGAACCAAGAATGGGATAGAGAGAAGAGAGAGAAATGGAAGTTCAGTCATTAGGTTTCTGTTTGTCACTTATACTCTGTGGTGCTGTGTCCAAGCAAGATTCCCACACCAGAGGAAATAGACTGGTTCCTGCAGTAGTAGCTGATCACTGCAATTTAGATTATTGAGTTATGAATAACAGAAATTCATTTACCATGACTGATTGTCTTATTTTCTGTTATTTTTATCTTACCTAGTGTCTCAGGTCAGTTTCTAATCAATCTCAGATAAACCATTTTCTAGAAGATCTTTAGAAATGTCAGCAATGTCAAGATGTCTCTTATATATGTCATAGAGAAACCAAAGGTCAGACCAAACCAAACTAAAAACAAATTCCTAAATATGATCATAAAATTAAGAATAATAGAGTGAGAAGGAGAAGATAAAGATCAAAAGACTGGGGTCTCAGTAGATTCTGGTGAGAGACTATTGGTGTATTTGGTGGGTGTGGTGAGGTGACGTATAGCTGTAGAGGTTCAAGCCTGTATCTCTGAATCATATACATTATTGTAAACCAATGTTATCTCAATGAGATAAATAAATGAATAAATTATGTCACAAAAATTAGAAACTTTAGCTCAGCATTGACTACTTAATCTTTTTCTCTTAAGCATGGTATAAGAAGTGTATAGGTCAATTTAGTGTTCAGAAGAAGCAAGGACTTCTTTATCTTTAGGTTGCTATGATAAAGCAATTCCTTGCTATTCATGGACATTATGTCTTGAAATATAAATGCAATTATTTTAGAGAGAGAGAGTAAATAATTTGGAATTTTGCTTGATTCAGCAATATGAATATACCCCACAGATTAGCTTCATGTATCTACATATGGTAGGTATGAATCTATATGAACCTGTATAAACTCAAGTATTTCATATGACAATCCTATGTAGTAAATAGTAATATTTCTCCAATTTACTTTTTGTCATGGACCTCTTGTTCACTTGTTCACTGTGAAAAGTAGAAAAGGAAGTGTCCATTCTAAAAGGCAACTGTGTATATTGCATTCAGTATTCATTACTTACTGTTCATTCCAAAGCAGTGCCTCATTTCTGAACCATGAATCTTTTGAGACTCTAAGAGGTTATTATCAGATGCTCTTATGTCTAGTCCCCATTACCTCTAAATTATAAAGATCAATAAGTATTCCCTTAGGTCTGCAGTTGATATTTGTATAACATTTCATAGTGACTAAGATAACCCTGTCTTTGTTCTTTCACTAAATATTGGTTTGACTCAACAAAGTACTAAACTCTTATCTTTTTTGTTATCAAATAATCTATGCCTCAAACATCCTTTGACCTCTAAAATTCTCTCGTATGATGAGCATAGTCTTATCCAATGTTTTCCTGTGATCCATTCCTCCTGCTACCATTATTAAAGATATAATTATTCATAATTCTTCTGCTATCTATATTTGATTTACATAGTGGGAATTTAAGAGTGACATAGAAGCAAGTGTTTGTTTGTCTCACAGAAATAACAGGTTCACATGCAGAGTAATCATTGGTCATATTTAATTCAATAAAGACATTTTTCAACCTTTGTCAAAAGTCCTATAATTTTGCAAAAAAAAAGTCTTGTTTAAATCCTGAATCTAGCTAACCATCCATAAGCTAGTCATTTAGATAATGAATAAGCCTGCCTATCACCCCAGTTTTCTTGTATTTGCTGTTTAATGTGTGTGCATATTAGTATCTGAGTATTAAAAAAGTATTTTAAAAAGCTAAAAGTTTATTACACTATGAAAAGTTATACATCAGATTAAGAAATGATTTTTAACACTTAAAAACTAAATAACTGGCATGTGAAAGTAGTTTTACAGATAAAATATTTCTTATTTACCACTTCTAATCCTTACTCAATATGGATGACTAGTAGTTAGTTCTTTTACATCCTGTAGAACTTCCTTTTTGACTGCTCTTTTATATTGAGAAATAATTAGGAACATATAACATTGTTTTGTGTGTAAATGTATGTAAGCGGATACATATTTTACATAAATGATGGCAAATCATTTGTATTTTTTGCATCTGGATTTTTGCAACTATTATCACTCAATGTCAATATATCTATAGTTTTACCCCATCCTTGCTAAATGTCCCATAGTGTTTCATAGTATACTGACCTAAATTTCTTTGCTTTCCTCCTGAAAGTAGACATGTAGAACACTCAGGATCTATTTGAAGACAAAAACATTGTTTCTCTGATCGCATGCAACAGGTAAAATCCAGAGTCATAGAATATATGCATATTTAATTTTCCTAAAGTTAATAAATTTTCCTTCCAAAAAGGTGGTACCAATTTTTAATTTCATCCCCAGTTTAGGAGTGCTCATTTTTTCATTTCCTCATTTGAAATCATCAAATAATACCAATTCACCAGTAGGTAGTTAAAAAAAAAACTCCCACTGCTGTTTTAGTTGCAGTCCTAGTGAAACTGAAGATTTTTTCAGAAGGATACTTTTATAATTTTGTGTCCCACTGTATAAGATTTCCTATTGAGTCCCTAGCCATTTTCCTTTATTCAATGTTTTATTTCATTGCTAATTTAACTCTGATATATATATATATATGTGTGTGTGTGTGTGTGTGTGTGTGTGTGTGCATGTACATATAGGTATACATATGTATAAACAAATAGTAGAAGAGACGCTTTCCCCTAGTCTATTGGTTGTCTTTAGTTTTTTTGTGGGTTTTTTTTTGTCATGCAGATTGTAAAGAATGTTGGAGTGTTAACTTGTATTGTGAGAATATGCAGTGAAAACATAATTCTTGAAGGAAATGCAACATATGAGAAGTCCAAGAGCCTGTCAAAACATTTTTCAGGAGTTTTCAGAAATCAACTCCCATAAATATGATGGAATACATTCATATGTATGTGTGCATACATTTATACACATCTTTCCTCTTGAGATTTTGTTCTTTATAACTTAGGTAAGTGGTAATACAGCCTCAGGTAACTGAAAAACAAACCTGTGTTCCAATGAAATGATACTTCAATAAAAAATATCAAATACCTGGCATAATCTTGTTCTCTACTTTTCATCAAGTCTCTGATTCCCTGTTATTTTTCACTAAATTGTCATTGTCACATTCAGTTATTTTCAACTCAAATAATTCTAACTGGTTAAATAGATTTTGAGTGAAATGCTGATCAATATTAAGAAGGAGTTTGAGTTCAGGGACAAATATAATAAGTGGACAGACCCTGTGTGCATGAGCACTGTTGTCACAGTTGGCAAAAATAAGGAAGCCCAAGACAATGATAAATTATTTTTAAGTGTCATGGTGCCATCTGAGTCATAAAAAGGAGTAAAGCTGTCAACTGAGGGAAGTTTGGGTTAGAGGATGGGGATAACTAAACGTGTAAAGTGGGCCAGATGAGAACTTGTACTGACATTTAAGGAGTGGATATATTGAAGAGAATAGTTTCAGGACATACGTAATGAAAGGAGCCATCCTTTTGCTCCCTCAGAGGGAGATGGGGAGGGAATGAATCTTGGATTAGATAAAAAGATTAAGTAGGCAAGGTGGGGAAATTCTCTAACAGGATTCTTTGAAATTGGAGCACTATAACCTGTAAAATGTATGCTTATGCCTCAAGAGTGGACTCATTTTGTGGCAGTCATCAGGTAGATAGAATTCCAAGTATGGTTGTAAATGGATGGAGAGGAGGTATAGAAGGAGGAGAAAGAGAAGAATGAAGGACAGGAGGAAGAGAAGGAAGGAAAGTAGTACTGCCCTGCAAGTATTAAATCAGGTGTAGAAAGATAGCTTGCAAATTATAGAACAGAAAGATATTCCCTTACCTGCATATTTATTTAGACCAAAGAGCACAAATTCACTGCTCATTCACTGCATATAGGTATACATATGTATACCTAAGAAACCTTTATTTGTCCTTCACGTTTGTTCTTCTTAACATTTTAGAGTCATAAAGGAATTTCACTAAAGGATTCTGGGTTTCCCTTTAATGGTGGCTCTGAAAACCTGGGTCCCATTGGCAACATGTTGCTCATTCTTGGTGAAGATTTAGCCTCCAGTTCCTCTCATCTCACCACATAGCTTGCTTCTTAGGCGTGACTTGCATCATAGAATTTTTGTTTTTCTATTTTTTTTTCATCTTGATTACCATTTGAGTTTGTTGACTTCTGGATAATGATTCCTCTTTGAAATATGTATGTACATATACATGCACATGAAATGTCTCTGTGCATGTAAATATGTATGTATGTATACATGCATTTATATACATAAATGTATGTGTGAGCATTTATATCTAATTTACATTTATAGATAATTCAACATAAGTAATGACTCACCTAGATACATCTATGAAATAAGACGTGACCAAGACAATAGATGTGAGTCTTCCTACACACAAATTCTACTTGGAGTGGTCATGAAGATCAAAAGTTACCATAAAATGACTTGTTGGAAGCCTCCCCATCACCACGAAACCTTCTTCCAGACTGAACATTCAGTTTCATGTATTGTATTTTATATCGTAAATTAATTTGTGGTGTTTTTTATATGTTTGATTATACACAGAAAGCACTGTATGCACTTACATTTTAACTTCTTAACAGTTATCTTGCTATGCTTTTTATATACTCTACAGAGAGCTACTCTATTCATATTTTCATTCCTATTTTTATTGTGTGGTATTTTATAGACATACTATAGTTTCTGTAACCAGTTTTTTCTTTTCTTAGCAATGTAGGGATGTGAAAATACAACCTTTTTGTTTGCTTAATGCTATGGTACTCCCAGAAAATAAACATTTTTATAAGATACTGTAGCGCAAAGAGAAGTACTGCTTCTAGCCAGTGTTGGTGACCTGAGGTGGAGGCTATTGAAGCCCTTCTCTGGTTACTCTGAGGGCTGAAGTCTCAGCTCTTAACTAACAGCTATGGCATTAAGTGCTTTTCTTTCCAATGATGTATATCTCTTTTCCATCATAACCATTCAAAAATCTTGATATCCCCTACAGCCTTCGATGTTATGAGAAACAATGCATCAATTTACCAGAAGGAGAAAGATAAATACTGGCGAGTGTCACTTATATGTGAAATATAGAGAAACTAAACAAAGGGTCAGACAAAGACAAACTTTAAAAACTGACCCTTGAAAGTTGACCATAGATCTGAGGCATTCAGGAGAGGAGGGGGGTAAAGCAGGGAAGGGGAGAAAACAAGTGGGAAGAGCACAATGGATATGGTGCAGGGTAATGGATGATTTAGTGGTGAGAAAACTATGGTTCACACCTGGGGAGAGAAAACCTATCTTGTGAAGAAACAAGAATTTAAAATAATGGTAGATCATTTAAAATATGGAGAATTAGTAAAAAAACCTGAAGCTAGAAGTCTTGTGGACTACTCTGACAGTCACCTCGTTTTTGTGTCACATTCAGTTACATTACAAATGGTTCATTCTGGCTGATCTAACTCTGAATCTTGTCTGTAATAGTTTTGACAGATCCAGACAATTGAACAGACATAGATGCAAAGAAGACACGTTGCTAGAACCTCTCCAAAGTCCCAGGCTTGGAGCTTATATCAGAACAGCTTTTTCATGTATCTTCCAGTGCTTGCAGTCACAAGCCAAACAAAATCACGATGATACACAGTGGGAGCAGACTGGGTACAACACTACTCACTTTCTCTACACAGAATTTATTAGATTGACTCTGGGCACAATGTAAAAGATTGTTGTAAATGTAAAATTATAAATGTAATTTATAAAATAAAACAATGTAAAAATAATTGTTTTATTTTGTTTATTCATTTGCTTGCTTATTCCTCTCCCCTCTCCCATGTGTATTTGCTCCCTAGTATCACTGTTTTCATTCTTCCCTGACATCTATGCTTCATGTTTCCCCATGGTATAAAAACTTTCCCAATATCCTTTCTCTGAATATTCCCCGTGGGACTCCAATATCTGTTTTCCTCCCAGACCTCCACATCTTTCCTTTTAGCTAATCACAGCTAAGAAGGAAACATTTTTTTACAGTGGGAATGACTCCCCTATCTTGCATAAGCTTGCTAGAAACACTTGCATTTAATAGTCTAAGCAAATGTTGTCTTGGGTGAAATCTCAGGCAGTGTGACTGAGCCAAACATTTCAGCTCAGTGGAAACAGACATTGGCCAGACTCTGGAAAGCCTGCCCAGGTTTTTAAAATGGACTTGAACTGATGAAAGGTTCCTGGCCCCATGGCCCCATTTCTATCAGTTTCTTGACCCAGCAGCAGAGAGAAAACCAATATTGATATTATTTATATATTGCAAGCTAATCCAACAAATATGTTTTCAAGGACATATTTTCTAACATCTGAATTAGGCTGGCATTTTGTTTGTCACCCCGAGTTCTCACTGAGATTTTTATCATCTCAGTTTTAATTAATGTCTTGACAGAAGGATAAACAGAAAATAAAGTACAGAACCAGTAAACTGTGCTTCTGACAGGAACTCAAGTAAATATTTAGTAGCAGTTGGGAAGATTTTTAAATGTATAAGTTTTGACAATTTGCATATTTAAGCTATGCAAGTTATTTGAGTATCCCATTACGATATATAATTCAAAATTAATTGCATTTGTGCATTTGCTTATTAAGCTTAATCTTTTATAGTCTCAATGATCTCAAGTTGTTTAAAGTAATGTTGTAATGGATTATGATTTGTATATTTTTAAAAATTGGAGTTATAATTTAATTACAAAAATAGGTTATCAATGTGTGAGGTCAAATTTTATTGACAGACCTAGTAAATAGTTACAATAACAATGTAAATGTATATGATGAAAACACTGACCTTGTTTGAAAAATCAAGAGCATATGTGAAACATGTGTGAAGGAAAATGCGTAAGAAATATTAGGGGAGCTATTTTGACTATAAAACTTTAGAATATATAATTTTATGAATTCCTATATTCTAAAGAAGCTTCATGAATTCAAATATTGTAGTCATAAAAAAATTTGCTTCTTCTGTAATCTTAACAAGCTACCATTTCTGTAATTTTTGAAATTTAGTTGAAATGAATTTTGGTCCTCCTTTCTTTAAGTCCTAGGAAAAGTGGATCACTCCAATGAATCACTATAAAATCAAAACTATCATCTCATTTTTTACATTTACATGAGATACAGCGTAGGGTATGTTTAATCATTTTACAGATATGTAAATTAATGTCCAGAGGATATGTGCCTTGCCTGAAGCAATGAAATCAGTATTGGAACTTTATTTCTCTTTTCTAGCTGAATAAATTTGCTACTAGGTTATATTGCTTTCTTGAATAACAATCTTATCACTTTTTGTTAAAAATATATATGCTTAACAGATAAACATAAAATATGATTCATATAATGGTATTTTTATGAGTAGGCAATATTTTAAATAATTGTTTTTTTCTGTTTGATCACCTCTATCTTTTCCTGCATTTCTCATGCTTTCCTCATATACTGACAATTCCCTCAATTCATTTTTCAGATTTGTCTGTGTTAAAAGTGTATTTTATATTTTCTTAGCCTCTACCTCTTCTTTTGCTTGATCATTTTTAACATCAGCAAAATCAAATATCTAAGGATTTCTTTTTACTAACCTTTCAGTATAAAAATGTCAATGTTTGCACAGGTATGGAGTATTATGTAATTTTGATTGAAGATAATATTTAATCACATTTTGAAAGGTAAAGGTAAATGTTTAATTAGATCAAACAACCTGGGAACTTGAGAGGATATGCAGAAAATTGTATCTAAAAGACAATGTGATATTGTTTCAAATAATATAAAATCTCTTTAATAACTGGGTCCTCAAAATCACAGAGTATTTAAAAATTTACATCTGTAAACTTTATTAAAAAGTAATAATAGTAGGAAATTGAGAGTTGTGTGTATTTTATATATGTTTTTCTCTTTTCTCACTAGCACAGTGTAGGGCTGTATCATTCCTTGCCTGGCCTGGTTCCTAAGTCCTTTATTTTTTTTAAATCATTTTTTTACTTTAGCCAGAATGGGCTTTCTAACCTGAAATCAATCACTCACCTTTGATAATATATCTCAATATTAAGATAAAGCCAAATTCCATATTAAATCTAATTTGATGGCTTTCATTTATAGGCATACAACCTAAACCTATGGCTTCTGATGGGAACATCCTCTCTCTTACAGGATCTTGTGCCTCCGTAGTTTGCTTGAACATCACTTGATCTTCATCATCTCTGAAAAATGCAGTAGGGTAAGTTGTACCAGTAGCTCCTGAGTAAATGCCTATGGGACAGTTTATCTCATTGTTATCTGCAGTTCCCATTTGATATACGTTCCTAATGAATACATCATGACATCATTTATCAGTGCATCATAGTATTTAACAAATTGATATTAATATTGAACTTCTGAATGATACCTATAGTTATTTTTATCTCAATATGTTCTAGCAAAATTAATTTCAGTTCAGCATTGTGGGTACTGCATGTGCGAATGTAAAAAGTCACTTCTGGACAGTCAAATTTGTTTGCATTTATACAATTTATGTTGTAAATTTATTCTGATTCTCAGCTTTAGATAAATGCTATAGACTTTACATTTCAGAGTCATTTCAGTTCTGAGTATGATATAGAAAATACTGAACCCATGAAAATACTACATGAATTAATGTTGTATAAACAGCATAGCACAGGACAACATATTTAAAATAGACACTATGGCTTAATAATTACATTCCTGATCATTTTTTTTGTCACAGTTATAGTGGAATAAGTGTATAAATATACCTACTTTATAGAAAGGATTGAAAAGGAATTTTCATGAAGGATGATAAATTTGAGCTGGTTTCCTACAAAACAAATCACTCAGTCACACAGTGGTGACTTTCCCAAAGAACACATTTGCATGATCTTCAAGTTCACTGTTGGAGAGAATCTAAATAATAATCAGATCATAAAGCTGGAAAAAGGCATTTTAGATTGCCATATAATTGCACTGAGAACTTTGAGAATCAGTAGAAACTGAGCCTTTGTAATCCTTCTTGGATAATAATGGAAATAATTAGGAAGACTTCAAACAGTCTGTCTCTGCAAAAGTTTAGTGTCCTAAATGTGAGAAAGCAAGAACTCTGAAAGTTGCTTAGTGACTTTGTTGAACAGATCTAATCAGGAAAGTTTTACTCTCTGACATAAATTGGGTCTTCGTTGATGAAAATTGAAGCTACTGTTGCAAAGTGATTCCTGCATACTTTTCACCTGCTTGAACAAATCATACTAGAAACTGATGATATACC
>PVHY01007704.1:0-65743 GCA_004024945.1 Uropsilus gracilis | reverse complement strand
GGAGGTAACACACCAAGGTGGGATGGTGAATGGGAAGCAGGGAGAAGGATAAAAAGAGGGAAGGTGGACCGTAGAGATATACAATTTTGGAGAGGAGCGTGGAGAGTGGAGTGAGAGCGAGAGCCTGGAGATTGGGATCAGGCGCGAAGGTTTTGGGCCTCAGAAGAAGGACCCACCTGGGTCCTCTAGAGCTTCCTCACTGCCCCAGCACTTGGTTCCTGAGGAGCAAGACCTGTGTGAAGGTGGAGAAGAGGTGACCCGGGTAAAGTGCAGAGCCACGGTGACACTCGGACAGGCCTGCCTTTGGGACACCATCTGAGCCCCACCTGTGTTGGTTGGATTCATCTGGTACCAACTGGAGCGACAGGATTGGGAGTCAAGGTCCTGGCATTTCCAACCAGAAGTGCCCTAAGACTGAGGTAAACCCCACGAAGCTCCTTGAGGAGCAGAAGTGGGGCTCTATTCTGTTTAAAACATTTGTGAGGGTGTGGACTCTTTCAGTTTGGTTTTTTTCCGTATCTGTAAATAAATCTCTAGTCTATCCTGGTTGCTAAGGTTTGATATCTGAGCAGCTGCTGCGCGCAGGCGGGAGAACCCATAGGAAGAAGGAATTTAAACGGGGGTGTCCCTATCCCCCCCCATAACAAAATAAGTCAAATTCATAAAAAGAAGTTCCATATTACCTCACTTAAATGTGAACTCTTAAAAAAAGAAAACTAATAGATCCAGTTGTTGTTAGAAAATTGGCAGTGGAAAAATGAGATGTTGGTCAAAGGGTACAAACTATCACAAGATGAATAAATCCTGGGAATCTAATATAGATCATGATTATTACTTACAATAATCTACTTGAAAATTTTAAGAAAGTAGATCTTAATGTCCTCAACACATACACACACAAAGAAAAAAATAACCATGAGAGATAATTGATATGTATATTAACTTTACTATGGTAGTCATTTCATAAAATGCTTACAGATCATAAATCTTTGTATTGTATACCATTAAAAAATCATGCTATAAACCTATATATATACAGTTTTTAATCATCAATCATATTTCAAAATTGAAAGAATAAGTAAAGTACTTGAATTTTCAGAAATAAAAATTTACCTAAGAGAATAGAATGAACTCATACACTTTTATATAAACACACACAGTCCTACTGAAACAGGCGACCAGAAAGGACTTTTTACCTTCACTTTAACACATACAGGCCTGCTTCTCTCACCGAAGCAGGCTACAAGCAGTTCCTTTGCAATTACCCTTAACCTTAACTGGATACACCTATCTGCCTGCTTCTCTCTACAAAGCAGGCTACACACTCTTCATTAGCATTTACATCACCTTTACCATTGATATGCAAAAGCCAGCCAGCTGCTCTCTGCTTTCAGCTCCAAAAACTGCAGATAAGAAAAACTTTAAAACAGTTTAAACTTTCCACTTGTGGGTTCTTACCACCATCCCCAGCCTTCTCAACCAAAATACCAAACCAATGCAAGACTATCAGTCCAGACTAATTTATTTCTAACAAAGTGATTTCTAATTATCCTAATTACTACAAAAGAAACATGTAAGACTCAGAATACTGCAACATTGTCCAAAACCTTTCTCAGTATTGTCCAAAGTCCTTTCCCAGATTGCCCCAAAATCCTCAGTCTCTCAGTCCTGATCATCTCATCAATGTCCAGTCAGAGTCCATCTCCAGACTCTTGAAGACATGTTCCTTTGGCTGCTCCCTTGGCTTGCTCCTCCTGGTCTTCCACGCTGTGTTCCCCTTGTCACCTTCAGGTAGCAGGAACTCCATGGTGCCGAACCAGCAAAGTTCACTTTCTTCTCTGGCCTAACTTTTGCACGGCCTCTTTCAGACACAAATCAAACTCAGCAAAACAAATTCCAACACGGAGTTCAAATCTGCAAACTCCTTAACTGCATTCAGCACACATGCTGCCAGTCTGGGCCAGCCAAGGGCTGCAGGCCCCCTGTGACCACATGGCCAAGCTCACATGGCTCACATCTTTACAAGATGGCCAGTTCCCATCTCTTCTCCATTGAACCTCTCTCTCTATCCAATCTCCATATTGGAATCTCCATCCCTCTCTTTGTTTGCACACCCTTTATATACCCTGATTTCCCGCCTTCCAGGAAACCTGTTTCACCTTGACCATTTCACTTCTTTCTCCCCCTGCATCTCCCTGAAGGGAAATTCCAGCTAAGGTCATTCTCCCATTTTAACATTACCTGTCCTTGAAACCTGCAATCTTAAACAGGAGACAATGGGGGGGGGGGCGCACCCTATCACTACCATTTTAGTTGTACACTAAAATTTGATTAGAAATGTATTAAGCTTACTTTTATGTTATTATAAGGTCATAGGAGTTTAGAATTGAAAGACTGTAAAAACCATATAATAAAACTTTCTTTTCTATATATAAGTAAGCTGTGATAAAGCTAATGAAAAAAAAAATTCCAAAGTCACTGTATTTAAATTGGAAAAATTTAAAAAGAGTCTTTGTCACTGATCAGAAGAACCAGATAACAATGATGATAAGGTATGAACTTTTACCCATTCTAAGTAATAGCTAATGGACTGGTAATACTATCTGAAAATATACACCTTGTATGCCTGAAATATAAAGCACTCCCATGTGGGGTAGTATATTATGGGATACTTTATGGATTTGAAGAGGGATAATCAAAGTATGGCAAGTCTATTATAAAGTTTTTCTTATGGATTCATAAAAGGGTTAGAAACAAGTGGACACCTTTATTCTCCTTTAGGGAGTGGCCTCTGGGAGATGAGACAAAAAGCCATAGAGGCATTTAATCATTGCAACAACACATGCATGGAATATGCATCCCACTCTCTCAGAAGAAGGAACTGTACCTACCAACTGTTACGTTTGTCATAAGAAAACCCAGAGGCTAAAAAGCTACCTGCTGGGAGAACCAGGAGTCAGGGTCTAAGTTGATTACTTTGACTTGATAGGGTGTGCCCCCCCCCCATTGTCTCCTGTTTAAGATTGCAGATTTCAAGGACAGGTAATGTTAAAATGGGGGAATGACCTTAGCTGGTATTTCCCTTCAGGGAGATGCAGGGGGAAGAAAGAAGTGTAACAGATTTCCTGGAAGGCGGGAAATCAGGGTATATAAAGGGTGTGCAAACAAAGAGGAGGATTCAATTTGATTCTAGGCAATTGGATTGGGATTCCAATATGGAGAGGAGATGGGAATCGGCCATCTTGTAAAGATGTGAGCCATGTGAGCTTGGCCAGGTGGCCACCGAAGGCCTGCAGCCCTCGGCTGGCCCAGGCTGGCAGCATGTGTGCTGAAAGCAGTTAAGGAGTTTGCAGACTTGAACTCCGTGTTGGAGTTTGTTTTGCTGAGTTTAACTTGTGTCTGAGAGAGGCTGTGCAAAAGTTAGGCCTGAGAAGAAAGTGAACTTTGCTGGTTCGGCACCATGGAGTTCCTGCTACCTGAAGGTGACAAGGAGAAGACAGCGTGGAAGACAACGAGGAGCATGACTGGACATTGGTGAGACGATTAGGACTGAGAGACTGAGGATATTTGGGGCAATCTGGAAAAGGACTTTGGACAATACTGAGAAAGGGTTTGGACAATGTTAAAGTATTCTGAGTCTTACATGTTTCTTTTGTAGTTAATAGGATAATTAGAAATCACTTTGTTAGAAATAAATTAGTCTGCACTGCACTGATAGTCTTGGTTTGATATATTTTGGTTAAAAAAAGGCTGAGGATGGTGGTAAGAACCCACGAATGGAAAGTTTAAACTGTGTTTTAAAGTTTTTCTTTTCTGCAGTTTTTGGAGCTGAGAGCAGTTGGCTGGCTTTTGCATATCAATGGTAAAGGTGATCAGTGAAAATGCTAATAAAGAGTGTGTAGCCTGCTTTGTAGAGAGAAGCAGGCAGATAGCTGTATCCAGTTAAAGTTAAAGGTAATTGCAAAGGAACTGCTTGTAGCCTGCTTCTGAGAGAGAAGCAAGCAGATAGCTGTATCCAGTTAAGTAAAGACAGAAAGTCTTCATTTTACCCAGTTTCAGACTCACTCCCCTTATATCCAAGTAAATAATAATGAGTCATGACTAAAAGAGACAAATATTCACTCTGGATTTGGATCTGTATACCTGGCAAATGAAGCAAATATCCCTACTATTATTTAAGGACTAGAACAAGAATATATTTAATTTGGATGTTGGTCATCAATGAAGGATCTCCAAGTGAAATTAAGGAGTAGATGTTATATACATTCCCATCTGTACATTGTAAAGGAAAATTTGAAATGTGCTAAGCTAATATAAAATAATATAAATAAATTTTTGCATGTTAAAACCTTGCAATCATAGTTCAAAGGTTACATATAATTAAACAAGGATCCACTACCAATTCAGACCCTTAAGTGAAGAGGGAAAAGGAGAAAAGCCATGTTAAAAATCCATCACTCTGGGTCTAGTACACACTTTTCTAAATAGGATCAAAAGCAATGCGAATGTGATTTAGCCCAAAAAAAAAGAAAAAGAAAAAGGCTGAAGGTTTTTTTTTTTTTTTTGGTTTGTTTGCAGGAATAACATGCTTTACATGGTGGGACAGTATTAGGATAATAGGATTTAGTGACAAGCTCACTTAAATGGAAACTTTGGTCAATCCAAAGGAAATGGATTAGTGAATAATGAAGTTACTTTGTACTAGATATGAGATCCTGTTGTGGTTCTAAAACAAATAGGGGGGAAATGAGCAGGAAAAAGAAATCAAAGTGTTGCCTATCCTAATGGGCTGAGATTATGAGAAAACTGGATGGTGTTATTCAAAGCTACCCTGTGCTCAGCACTGGCCTTTAAGCCAAAGAAATCTGAAATAAAAGGGAAAAAATCATTATCGATTTACAGCGATGTTTCAACTCACTGGAGAATAAGAACTGATTTCATTTCTCTAAGCATTGTCTTTGTCACTTAGTTTTTAAAAATCAGTCCAGGTAGATTTGAAACATTTGTTTATTCTTGGCATCAATTACAGATCTTCCACTCTCTTCTAGACCATCTTCTCTGCCAGTCTGCAGATTCAGAAGGCCTCTTCCCTTTAGGTCTGAAGCCAAATACTTTTTTGTGCACACACCCAGACTTTGAACGACTCTTTTAAAGTATCTCCCTTATTCATCTTGAACTGTAACAATGTTCCCATTCTTCCACTGAGACCATACATCCCATCACCCACTGTGCATCAGTAGAATGCACAGTCCAATCAGTAGAAGAGTCCTTTGACTATTTCTTCTCCTGGCTTAAATTTTTCTTTATATAGATATGGAGGATGAACAAAAAGGGTATAGTTTATATTAAGGAAATGTCTTATACAGGGAGATAACTAATTCTCCTAATAACTAGCTTAGGGTAAAAGAGGTGCTAGTTGTAACGTTTAGTCCTCGGTTTGGAGCCTTCAATTCTGAAATTCTAGAACACTCTGAAACATTCTAACGCTCTGTTGTTAGATACTTTTGCAACTTATATAAATATTAAATGCACTGGGACCTGATTGTATTTATCTCCTTAACCAGGGTTTCCTATTTTACCTATAAATCTGCTTTTCTGCTTGTTACATAGAAATTTGGATTTTCTTAAGAAGAAATATTTGTGGGACAGGTTTTCAGTTTAAAAGATAGTTTACACCAACTTTTACATCTTTATTCCTCAAGCTATAGATGGCAGGATTTAACATGGGGGTCACAACTCCAGAAAACAGAGAAATGAGCTTATCTGAAGTTTCTCAATTATCTCCTCCATATTCTTAAGACTTGGATTTAGCATACATAAAGAATATGATCACTACAGTCAGATGTTCTGAGCAGGTAGAAAAAAACCTGTGTCTCCCTGTGGCTGAGTTCATTCTCAAGATGGTGCAGAGGATGAACATATAAGAAAAGAAAATGACCAAGAACCAGGAATGTTCTTTGATATCACCATGGTGATAATATTGAGGGATATATCAGCACAAGCTAGTTTAAGGACAGCTAATATTTCACATGTAAAATGACTGACAATATTATTCCCACAAAAAGGTAGCTGCATGGCACGAGATGTTTGAAAGACTGAGTTGATTCCACCAGAGAACCATGGCACAGAAGCCATCAGTCCATACACCACCTTGCTCATGATGATGAGATATCTCAGAGGGTTACAGATGGCCACATAGTGATCAAAATCTATCATGCCAGGGAGTAAACACTCTGTGCACCCTATTGCAAACCCAAAGAACATCTGTACTGCAAATCCAGCAAAAGAAATGTTCCTTTTCTTTGAAATTAAGCTGACTAAATTTGAGGGAGCAGAGGAGAAGGTATAGCAGATAACCAAGAAAGAGAGGAAGGAAGAAGTATATGGAAGAGTATATGGGGTATGAAGTATATGGGGTATGAAGGAAGAAGTATATGGGGTATGAAGATGAGAATCACAGATGCTTGATATGATCAGAACACCATTGCTAGTCAGAATCACTAGATAAATAGCTGAAATTAAAACAAAATAAATAATGTCTATCTTTTGATATTCAGAAAGACCCAGAAGTAGAAATTCTAATACATATGTCTCATTAATTTTATCCAGGTGATCTTTTTCAGAATCTCAAAGGAAGAGCTAACAAACTATAATCACTGTGAAATGTTAAAGATAACCTGAACAAGTCGTTTTAAAACATTTTAGAATGTTTTAAAAGAAGCATTTACTTGAACCTTGAACATCTCAATGTATTCAACAGCATATGTGACTGGAATACAAAGAATTGGGAGTACCTATGTACTCCCAAACATATAGGCATTGCCAATATATGATGTCACACAAATAGAAGTAGCCTTTCTTGCTTTTGAGGATGTTCTACCAGATCATTTCTAAACATGCTAATCTCAACTATAAGCCTCACTTCTTCATCTGTCCCAGCAGACAAGCAATGAGGATGGCAAAAGACTACTCAACAATGAGTAGAACTTGATTTGACAATATGAAAAATAGTCAATTTCACAGCAAATTTGATATGTGTGTGTGCCTGACACCAAATTTCTTTCTATGCCATATACTGTACACCTTCTATTATCACTCGGTTTGTATATTTTGTAAACATTCAAATTAACAATTAACATTATTTATTAAAAATTTAACATCTGTTTAAGTGTAGTTGTTGATTTTATGTTACAGCTCCTCTTGGCATAACATGTGACTGTTTCTTTTCAAACATCATCCCATGTGAATATTACAGATGTATATCACAGAACATCTCCAGATTTATTCTGTAGCTTCTCAGTATATCATGACAATTTACTCATTTAAATAAACCTAATAAAACAATAATAAGGCTTAAATATTTTATGTAAATATGTGTAAGTATATATATATATATATATATATATATATATATGTACTGTGTTTTTTTCTAATATGCGAGATGGAATTTGTCCAAAGTGATCAGATCCAAATAATAAATCTTATTTTGAAGGTCAGATCAGATATATTTCACAATTTCACTGATTTTCAGATGCATAAGAATCATCTGGGTATCTTGCAAAACTTTAGACTCAATGTTCAGAACAGCTCATGAAATTTTGCCATTTCTCCTAATTGCGCAAGTAATGCTTATACAATCCCTTTTTTAATTTTTATTTTTATACTTTTTTTATTTTACATATAAATTTTACATCATTGTCTACTCCAAGGTTCTCCCACCACCTTATCACCTGTGAACCATCTGAATCTCTTGTGCCCATCCCTCCCCCAATTTTACCCTCCACCCCTCTCTAGCTCTATGCTTCAGTTTTGCTGACAGTTTTACATTTTTCTTGTTCATTTGTTTGTTTATTTGTTTTCCCTACATCCCTCATATAAATGAAACTATCCAGTATTTCTCTTTTTCTTTCTGGCTTATTTCTGCTAACAAGATTCCTTCTAGCAAACTATGCAAACCTTTTTGAAAACACTTGAGTAGCAGGGTTTTAAAGTACACTCAGTGGATATGTTATTCACTTATGGCTGATCTAAATAGGTTTCCTTTTGCCTTATAATATGGACTGGCACAACAATCTGGAAAACAAAAGGAAGACACTTCTCCTCCTGTTTCTGCAAGAAACTCTATCTATACATCATGGTAAATACACTTAGGAAAAAATACTCAGAAAAATCATTTTTAGATCAGACTGGTACAATATCTTCAGAGACTATACCTTCAGTCAAGTCATAGTCTAAACACAATAAGGACAAATTAAAGAAAAAATAGCTGCCAATACAATATTCACAATCCAGTTAGACATCGAGAAATGCATATATGAAAATAAATTATAAATATAATTACATTATGTAGTTTGGGTAAAAATTAAACATTTTTCCTAGAAAGAAGTTTGAAAGACAAGTGAGTATGTCATAAAAGAAAGACAAATACCAGAAGGTTTAACCTGTATGTGAAATATAGAGAAACAAAATTAAGGATCAAGCAGAACCAAAACAATTTTTAAAAAATCTAAGAAGTCTAAATTTGGAATTGAAGCTTCCAGAATGGGAACAGGAGGGTGGAAGAGCAAGATCTGGAAGGGACTGAAGGGACTGTGGATGCCTTGATGATAGATGTGGTATAGTAGCAACCACCTAAAGAGATGTGATCCTATAATTCTGTACACATAGTGCTAAAAACCAATATTCAGTTTTAAAGAATAAAAACAAAAATTAATTAAGCAAAGGGGAATGCAGAAAGAGTTTCTGGCTCAGGATTTAGAAGCACGGAAATATTTAGACAAGTTTGAGAGGAAAGGGGGAAAGTGAAGTCTCAATGGTGAGAAGAAGAGTCAAAGTTAGGAGTAAACAGACAGGCAGAATATTCTTTATAGTATAAGAGAGTTTCCATGCAGGGGTGCTGGCAAGGACATCTAAGAAGGAAAACATGCTAGGTGCATGGAAAGACTCTAAAATCAGGCAGAGAAGTTGGCCTTTCTTTTGATGGGAAAGGAGTTCATCACTAGAAAGTAGAGAGCATGGACTGAAAACTTGGGTTTTGTATTTTGGCACCACCCCCCCAAACTGGACATCAGACAAATGTGATTTTATGAAACATTTTAGCACAAACATAGTGCAAAGAATCAAGATATTTAATCCAGTTGTCACTAACCACTGACTAAATGTGAAAACTGATCTTTTCATAAACACCGCCGTATCTGACATGTGTCAAATTCACTTTTATGACTCACATGAGATAACAACTTTTAGAAATTTCAGCACAGCCATTGTAACCTTACTCTGCCACATAGTTTGTCATGTGAGAGTAGTCTGTAAAAATTACTGTGGACCAGATAGATCTAGATCTAGATAGACTGTACATCTAGATAGACCTAGATTCAGAAAAGTCACTTGACAGAAGGGTTCTTACTAAAGGAAAAATTTAGCTACACATTAGAAAATATGAGCACACAAAAAAAAATCATCTATGGCTAGAGCATTCCTTAAATGCAGATGGGAAGGAGGAAGACAATGCAGAAGAAAAGGGGAAGGATTTTATTTATTTCATTTCATTTCATTTATATTTCATTATATTTATATTATATTCATTATAGCCATTTACCCTCATTTCAAGATCCCAAGTGCTATAATTTAATGTGAAATTAGTTCACAAGACTACAGTCACATGGCAAATATCAGAGGAATGACCCAAAACCTGTTATTTTTAATTATTACTTTGTTTACTTGTAGCATTAAATTTTGTGTAGAAATCACATGTCAAAAGGCAATGTTCAGTAAGAACCATATAAAAAATTGAGGTCACAAAGAAATTTGATGATAGTCATTCAAAGGGGGCAAAGATCATACATATTTTACCCTACTTGACGATATATCCAAATTCTCCCCAAGAGGGACCTGAAAATTATTCATGACATTTGGTTATGGGACATGAGTACTAGTTCTAGTCATAATGAAAGAAGAAAGAGAGTAAGATATTGACTTACCAGGACACAAGATCTGGGTCAGAACCTTTGGGTCCAGACCTGGAATGCCTGTTGACTTCCTTATCCAAACAACATGATATTGCACCTAACGGTGCCTAAATTGATTCACCCCTGTGCTAGCTCCAAGCCTTTCCCTCCTAGGCAGGAATTCTCTCACTAATAAACCCACCTGTAGTCAAGATTGTCTTACTATCTGTGGTTTACTTTTTGCTTGCAGCACTTTAAACTGCTCACCTGGCTATACTGTGAGATAAGTGACATGAGAAAGGAGTTGGTATAGTGTCACAGAATCTGAACAAATGACTATGTAAATGGTGTGTTTTGACTAGGTTAGTAAAGACTTACTTTCTATACTCTTAAGCAATTTCCCTGTCCAGGAATTATGGATTTTTTCAGGAAAATTTTAATATGTCATTTTTTTTATAACAGATTTTAAGTTTTTTAAGTATTTTTCAATTGGTACTAACAAGCTGCCAGCTTAGAGCAAAAATTACCAAGTTATGCACTTTAAGCATAGAAGAACACTAATACTCATTGAAATATATATAACATGGTTTAGCAGAATAGAAAAATTCCTCCAGCTAGAATCAAAGACCTTGTTTTGAGGCTTTTTGTTTCTAATTTATAGCTTAGTCTAGTTTACAAAACTGTGATAAAATATCCTCATTACTAATCTTGTAGGGATATTATAAGGAAATAAAAAGATGGCATATGAAATTGCTTTAAGGATAAAGAGATATTATACTACTAATAATAATGATTCATGGCTGCATTTTTGTAATAATAAATTGGTTCTTATATGGATCAGATTATTCACATTATAAATTCACATTGACTAATAGATTTAATTATATATGGAGAAGGTACAGTAACATGGTATACAAACTTACCTTTAAATTAATAAATTATTTCTACTTCCTAGTAGAACCTGTTACTTTCTTCTTAATATTTAATTCAACTTTCTGAATTAAAATCAGGTTCAACAATGGTAGATTCCACAAATGTGGAAGAGTAAATACTAGCTATGTAACACTTGTAGTAAGTGTTCCCCAGTTCCCAAAGCAATTTAAAGTTTGGTATGAGAGATCTGTGGAATGGAGAAACTTCCTGGTGCATTAGAGACAGTGCCCTACACTCCCAATTAAGAGTGGCATAGGGAATAAACTATGATTGAGTTAAAACTCAAAATTTAAATCATATTCTCATACCATGTAACTTCTGGAAACAGGGCAAATGTTCAACAAGTAAACTTTATGAAATGTGAGAACTTATTAGTTCAAAATTCATTTAGCAAAGTAAAGTCACTTCAAAGAAAAAATGATGGAGCGTAATGATGCATATCAAAATGGCAAGATAAGTCCATTCTGATTGTGTTCCTCCTCATAACAACAAACTCATCAAGAATAATACATCACTGGAAGAATCCAAGAAGGTAAGGGTGAGATGTGCCTGCACCTCAGAAATCAAGACATGTTGCTTAGAAGGGGTAAGAGAAGAAGTTATACAATTACTACAAGGCCCTTCCCTTAAGTCAGTGCAACAATCATGTGGAGAGACCTCCCATCAACCTATGGTTTCTGTAGTGGGAAAAGAGAACCCAATCTCCCAGCATTGTAGGTCATTTTATCAGAATCAAAACTTTGGGAAAGGAGGATTCATTTTGCAGACAAAGTTGGATTTGAGTGCAGATCTTTTTTATTGCTGTCAAAGAGAACTTGTTTCTGATAAAAGTTTTCATTTTGTTCTGTAAGCTTCAACTTTGACTTGAATTGAGAAAGAAAATAAAATTCAGGATTTTTCTTATTGACACTTAACAGAAAGCTTGAGTTGTTTACATTCTTTTCTAACCTCTCTCCTATGCTCATTGCAGGTAGGGATGCAATGCTCTAAAGTTTATTTCTGGCTTCTATCAATGAGAAATAGGGAAGAGCTGCAAAGAGGTTGTAGGAGTCTACTTGCAAAAGCTGAACTTGAGATCTTTTTCCACCCTCTCAGGTTTGCTGACTACCTTCAGCAAAATATGTCAACATTCAATTGTATCCTCTACCTATAAAATGGGAATAAATGTTCTAACTCATCATAGTAGTCTGAGAATCATTTAGATATCTGAAAGCACTATGTAAATGATGGTATTCACATTACTTATCATGGGAAATTTTCCGAATTTTAAAAAAAACACAAAACAATACTTATTATAGATATTTCTTTTTGAGTTTTAAAATCTTCAAATATTGTGTCAATGTAGATGGTGATTCATGTTTCTTACCCAATTTGCATTACAGCAAGAATCTAGCGATTATATAATTGGATCTACCTACTTCTCCTTGGAGTTTTGGAAACTTTTTAATCCTGCATGTTTACATTCCTAATTTTAGTTTATTGTAAATATTGAACCTTTCCCAGGCTCACTCCAAAAAGATTTTGAATTACCCTCTTATGCTAATGGCTGGTCTTCTGTAGGACGTTTCTGTAGTTCCAAACCAAGACAAAGATTTAGAAAACCAGGAAGCCCTCAAGAACCTGTGGGTCATCTTACATACATTTTTCCAATTGAACTGTAAACTCTGAAACCAGGTCAGAATATTTTTGAATAGATGCATCTATCACTTCTACCCAAAGAATAAGATTCTAGTAAGTAAAAACTTGAAGAAAATAAATATATACACAGCTTGCCATATAATTCTCTCTAGGATTCCCTCACTTTATCCTACAAATAACTACATAAAATAGAGAGCATTTCCTGTGACTTTAAAGCAAAGTAATGAGAACTCAAAGATCTCAAATGCAGAAAAAGAAACCATTCCTCAGGCTACATAAACAGCATTCCATTAAGTTCCTTCTCTAGTGAATATTAAGTTCCTTCTCTAACTGAATATATCAACTTTTTTCATCTGAGATATCTTTCCTTTTTGACTGAGCTATTTAAATATCCCTGAATCGTTATCACACTACTGTTGACTTTGTAGTCAACAGTAGGCTCAAATATTGAGCCTTCTCTTATTTTACTCTATAAAATTAACTGTGCAGATTATATTCTTCCATATGAATTTTTTTTTTAGTATTCTCTTTCTCAAAAAATAAATACAACTAAAATTGTGAATTTATTTACCTGGAGGTACAGACTAATTTGAAGAAAAAAGGTCATGTTAGTAGTTTAGCCCCTCTAGTAGCATGCTATACCTTTTTAATTGCTCATATTGCTTATATTCTATTATGCTACTTATAATAATTTTAAAATATTTCCTTACAGGCATTATCCATACTTTATCAGGATAAACCCAGATGTTTTATTTTTGGTTTCTATTATATTTATGTTACATATTTGCTAATCATTCTGGTAATAAAAAAGGGAATATTGATCTTTCACTGATTTTTACATCCAAAAAACATTATTAATTTTTGGCATTAAGTCTTTTGACAGTCCATGATCTTATTCAAAATCTTATGATTTTGACCAGGACTACAAAGTCTATTTAAGTAATAAAAGTAGGCATTCTTGCCTTATTCAATGTATAAACTATTTCAATTATTAGAAAACAGTAATTTGCTACAGTTTATTGTCTTTCAAGATAAGGAAGTTACCTTTGGTTGGTGAATTTCAAATAATTTATGTAAAAATTCTAAATCAGTACTAATCAAATTTATTTCCTGAATCACATAAATATTTGCTTTTTTAATTTACTCATCTTATGATTTACTGGTGATATTAATCCAATGTTTAAGGAGTTAGAATCCATATAGCATATACTTGTATTCCCTACTTAACTTTAAATGGCTATGAATTAAAAAACTTTGAAATGTATCAGGCTTTGAAATGTATTACTCTATGTAATACATAACTGACTGCTTCAATATTGCCAATAGCTTAAAATGCAAATTATTAATATTATATATTTATTGCAATGGTTGCTTTCAAGTTATTTTCCCTGGAATTCTCTTGTACTGAACTTTAGGAAAAAGAGTGAATAAGATACTATCCTTTCTGTAAACCAATGTCTGTAGTAACTTCAACAAGAAAAAGTCTTTATATTGTTTATTTTAAACATTATTTTTAATATATTTTATTTGTCAAAAATTAATGGTTGCATATAACTTATTCAGCTAAATGTATAAACATATATGGTCTAAATAAAAGCACTATTATTATAGTAGATACCTAATTGAGTTCTTGCATTAGGTGAAAATTACCAAGTGAACTTGTAATATAGCCTATTATACTTCTCTATTCATTATGAAAGTCTTCTAAATACTCTCAATTCATTTCTATAAGAAAATTTACTTGAACATATATTTCCTCATCATATGGAGGTAAACACTAATGTAGTAGGAAGATAGTTTGTCCCTTCATTGAGACTGCTGCCCTCGACAAGCTTATATGCAGGTCTTTAATGACTATTTATACAACCAGCACATCAAACTGAGTTCTAGAGACTCAACTACATGAGACTTCATGTAACTTTAATGGACACTAAACATGTTTGCCCCCAAAGCTTTCATGTATGAAGTAGTAGTAAAAGTTATATTTTATATCTACTTTCTATAAAGATAACTATGCTAATATATATTAAAACATAAAAATTCATCACTATTTTAATTAAGAGAAATCGGAATATTTCTATATGCTTCTAGTATGGTAGACCTACTGCGGGAGGGGGGGGGCGGGGGGGTATTGACCCTGTAGACATGGGTAAAGACTCAGACACATAATACATAATGCAAATAATTGAGATTTACTGAGACTACCACGTTAATTGGTAACTAATATTCATCTCTAATGAATCTCTAATGACAAAAGATAACAGAAAGAGAAGCGTACTTTGGTGCAACAAAGAACATGTTTCACATCCAAATGGTCAGTTGTAATTGAGTTCCATGGTAGAAATGTGTCCAGTGTTTCAAAATATGTTATTTGAAGAAAAGCCCAAAATGTAGATTTTTTATGCTATCTCCTTATTTTAAAATGTCCATCTCTAATTGAAATTTAAAACAGACTAGAAAGCAGTGTCAGATAAAGCATGTCTACTGCATTCAGATAGTAGACCATAGAGAGACAGAATTAGGAGAAGAGGCAAAAACTAGCTGGGCATTCAAATAGCCTATCTCTAATGTACTTTCTCTCAACCTTAAGAAAATTTCAGGTTTGGATTCCTGCTGTAGTAGCATGGGTTTACAGTAAGTAATCTTCCCTAAAATAATATTGTTGGATCCAAATACTGAAGCACAAATACAGAACTATAATGTAACAAAAATTTTGATTCTTTTTTTTAGTGTGTTTTATCATTTTTCTTTTTTTATTTAATAATCAAATAATTTATTTATATACAAATTTCACATCTTTGTAATCACCAGGGTTCACCCCCCCTCCCTCCCTGACCATTCCCACTTTGCCCCACCCCACCCCCCAAGTTGTATACTTCAATTTGGTTGTTAGCTTGTTTTGACTTTTCTTCATGGTTTTTTGTTTATCTTTCCCATGTCCCATATAATCATGAAACTATTTGGTGTCTGGCTTTTTCTTTTTGACTTGTTTCTGCTAATATGATTTCTTCTAGGTGCATCCATGTTACCATAAATTCACATAATTTGTCATTTTTAATAGATGAGTAATATTCCTTTGTGTATATATACCACATCTTTTTCATCCATTTGTCTGTTTTGGAATATTTAGGTTGCTTCCAAGTCCTTGCATTTATAAATAGTGTTGCAATAAACATCCAGGCACAGGTGTCCCTTTGTACTCACACTGAGTTCTCCTTTGGGTAGATTCCCAGAAGAGCAATTGCTGAGTCAAATGGTAGTTCCATTTTCATTATTTTGAGGGTCCTCCACACAGCTCTCCATAGTGGCTGCACCAGTTTACATTCCCACCACCAGTGTAAGAGTGTTCCTTTCTCTCCACATCCACGCCAACACTTGTTGTTGCCTGTTTTGTTTTGTTTTGTTTTTGATGTGGGCCATTCTTACTGGTATAAAGTGGTATCTCATTGAGGTTTTGATTTGCATTTCCCTGATTGCTGGTGACATTGGGCAATTTTTCATGTGCTTGTTGGCCATTTGTATTTCCTCTTTGGAGAAGTGTCTTTTTAGTTCTCCCCATTTTTTGATTGTGCTTCTTGCTTTGTTTTTGTTTAGTTGTGTAAGTTCCTGTGGATCTTCATTATTAAACCCTTATCACTCTTGTGAAGGGAAGAATTTGATTCTTAAAAGAGTTAGCTCTCACAGAATTATTAACCAATTTCTGTTCTGTTGTTCATAGAGTGCTGTTGGAGAACAGGTGTATATATCATGGATATTAAAAATGATTCCATCCTGACAGGATTTGTCCTTGTTGGACTTTCTGCCCACCCAAAGCTCCAGGCAATTTTCTTTGTGCTAGTTTTGTGGATGTACCTGATGATCCTGCTGGAAAATGGAGTTCTTCTCTCAGTAATCATTACTGATTCACACTTGCATACCCCCATGTACTTCTTTCTCTGCAATCTCTCCTTAGAGATTTGCTACACAAGTTCCTCTGTTCCACTAATTCTTGACAACTTTCTGACTGTAAAGAAAAGGATTTCCTTCTCTGGGTGCATGGTACAAATGTTTCTCTCCTTTGCCATGGGGGCCACAGAGTAAGATTCCCTGTCATCATAAGCAAAAAAGTGACTATGTGCCCATGGCAACTGGTTCCTGGATTGCTGGGCTTATTGACTCAGTGGTGTAGACATCTCTTGCAACACAACTACCATTTTGTTCTAATAATGTTATTAACCATTTTGTCTGTGAAATTCTGGCTGTCCTAAAACTTGCTTGTGCTGATATTACAATCAATGTAAGAAGCATGACAGGGGCTAATCTGATTGTTCTGGTTATGCCATTGCTAGTAATTGCCATCTCTTACATCTTTATTGTTGCCACCATTCCAAGGATCCCTTCCATGGAAAGAAAAAGATAAGCTTTCTCCACCTGCTCAGCCCATATTACAGTGGTGACCATATTCTATGGAACTATCTTCTTCATGTACGCAAAGCGCAAGTCAAAAACCTCTGATGATACGGATCATCATGACATCTTTGAGGCACTCATCTCCCTCTTCTATGGAGTAATGACTCCTATTACCAATCCTCTCATCTGTAGTTTAAGGAACAAGGATGTAATGGCTGCTGTAAAGGACATTCTGGATAAGAAAAGCCCCTCTAGTTGGATATGAATATCGATATACATTATGGGAACTCAGTATTGAAGTAGCTGCAGACACAAAGTTCAGAAAGAGAAACTATTATATGAAAACTAATTAACTAGGTGGCATTTCAAACCATATGGTAGAAATATTTGGTTGTTGATGATTCTACTGTCTTTGTTCTAACTGCAGAATCAAAACAAGTTTTCAGTTTTAAAAACATTACTATACAATGAAAAATGTTGAAAATCTATTAAGATTTCCCAACAAAACAATCACTCTTAAAATTTTAGAAAATAATAAAGGTAAAATTTTCTTTAAAAAATACTTCTTAACCTGAAATACATTTTTGATTATGCAAAGAAAATATTAAGTACATAAAATTCATTTTTATTTGTCCATTTACTTAATGCTTGTGTCCACCACACATATAAGCCCTCTCTGAAAGTAGTACTTGTCTGTTTATTATTTGACAGCATCCCAAAGATGTAGAACAGAGCTGGGAACATGATAGATGCTCAGTAAATATTTTTCAATAACATTAACTGCATAATGTACAAACCCATGTCAGCCATGTCTGCTGCAATAAAGGTGATTAAAATAGAAAACTTATTCAATGCAATATTTTCTAACTAAATCATATTGGCATTGTGTCATATGAACTTTCTTAAAAGTTAAAGCATTGCCTCTCACTTTCTATGTGATATGTAATATAAAATAAAGGAACTTTTTTTTAACCAGGTACCATAACTTTATTTTATTTGCTACACAGTGAAAGAAGATAACTGAAAGAGTCCCCTGGTAATGCATCTTGAGTTATATAGCTTAATAAAAAAGGTGACATGCATTTGTGACAACATGGATGGAGCTAGAAGGAATCATGCAAGCAGAAATAAATCAGAAAGAAAAAGATAAATACCGGATGTTCTCACTGATATGTGAGATATAGAGAAAACAAACAAAAGGACAAGAAAAGTTAAAACTAAAAAAGTGACAACAGAACTAAAGCAAACAGTAAGGGAGGGAGAGGGATGGGCAAGGGAGATTGGGATGGTGGTTCATGGTGACAGGGTGGTAGGAGAACCTCGGGATATGCAATGATGTTAAAATGTGTGTGTGTGTGTGTGTGTGTGTGTGTGTGTGTGTGTGTGTGTGTAGTCAATAATAAAATAAGAGTGACATCATAGCAAAGAATTTCTCATGGACTCTGAAAAAAAAACAGGTTGTGATGAGGACTGTTTTCCTACACTACATTCAGATCACATTGCTCCTAAGCAGTAGGGGAACGCAACAGTAATGGCAACTATCCAAATTGGAACAAGCAGATAAGAAATGCCAAAAGAGAAGCAATGAATGAAAGCTAAGAATCAGCTTTGCTTAATTCAGAGGAAAAAATTACAACTTGTAAAACTAGACCTCTACTTGTGCACCCACTGGCACAGTTCTACTAGTTGTTTATAGTTGTTTATAGTTAGTGTCCATCACGGGGTTGGTAGCTATCCCAAAATCTTCGCAAAAATTTTTCAATGTCAACTCTCCTAAGAAATTAAATATAACTGAATACCGAATATTAAAACTTTCTGGATATAGAAAAATAACGTTTTTTGAAAGAAGTGTTCAAAGTCAAAGATTAGAAAGGGATATTGAGAAATTTTGAATGCAAAGCATTGTACTGTGTGTTCACCTAGTATTTCTTTTTAAGTCTTCATGATAATTTTGAAAGAGTAATCCCTTGCTCATAATGTATAGATGAGCATAATTCTTGTAGAAATTGAGATCATAGAGGATATAAGTGGTAAAATTTGTTTTCAAACATTAAAGACTATAAAGACATTTTGTTTTTTTGAATTCCTACTAGTGAGGGGGAAATACTCAAGTGTATCTGAAGCAGAAAAATTTCTCCAAGGATATTAGAAGTAAAAAAAGTTTAGATATCTTAAGTGAATTTAACCTCAGAGTTCTCCAAAATTGTTCATTGAATATAAAGGTAAATTTGCGGCCTGTAATGATTAAGTCCTCAATAATTATGGCCAAGGCCATGATAAGAGTGAATAATACTTTGACTTTTCTTGAACCAGTTTTGTATCATCCTTCTGAGAAACTAACTAATATGCTTGTATCTGGGAGTAGCAGATAACAAGCATCAAGAATCAAGGATTTTCACCAACCAGAAAAACTGATTGGGAAAATCAGGGTGATGGATTCCAGTGAAATACTTTAAAAGATGAATTTTTATGATTCAAGTTATTTTAGCCTATGATGGTAGCCAAAAATTTTATAAGTTTAGATGACTGTAAGTGCAATCACATTATTTTAACTGGAATCTCACTGACACATCTACCTTATTCACTGATAGTTTATACAAGTGCTCTAACTCCTCTGAACCTCAGTTTGCTCATTTACTACAAAGATTAAACATATCAGTTGATTCATTCACATTTTACAGCACTTCTCTTATTCTGGTGAAAACCCATAGGAATAGAAGAAGTTCAATTTCAAAGAGGTTTCATTGTGGCAATAATTGACCACCAGGTTTATGTACATTCAATTTTATATTGTTGATGGTATGATTCTTGAAGCATATATTATCTTGGCAATATAGTACAAAAACAAAACACTTAATTAACTGTACTCTGCTTCAGGGAGGAAAGAAGTCAGACCACTAAAAGGATGAGAAAGTAGATGAGAAAGTCTAATCACCAAGATTACAAGAGGAAAGACTCAGAGTACTTAAAAGAGGATATCTGAACTCTAAGAAAGGAAATTGGGTATCTTGAGAGAATGATATCAGATTAACATGAATTAGGTACTCTGATACAGTTGGCTTGGTAATGGTTCTTACAGGCAGGCAGGAGAGTGACCAGAGTAACTCTATAAAGTTTTCATAGAATTATGAGACCCTAAACAACAATAAAAGAACAATAATTTTACTGAGCATACATAGGAAATTCTTGGGACCATCTTTGGACAACACTTATGTGTTTTTGTGAAAATGAAAAAAGAGAGGAAAAGACCTCTTCACTGTTGCTGTTAATTTAAAATGAAGGGATTACTACCTAGATTAATGCTTCAGAGAAAGGAACACTCTAAACATCACTTATGTTGCATATAGATTTAGTCCTCAAAAAAACCTAAAGCTATGTGTGGTTTTTATACTGTAAGAAATATGGAATCCCAGTGGAGAAGGAAGAACTTAACCTTCATGCTTTTGTCAGATTTTTATTCCTTGGTAAACTCAACTGACCTTCCCTTTCCTACACCCCACAGCCCCACCAAGTTCCCTATCTTAGCCAAGCTAATTAAGATGGCATCTAAAATCACATCAACAAGTTACTCAGCGATGTTGAGTCTCTCCCCACATATACAGGATATATAACTATTATTATGAAAACTTTTATTTTACTTTTACTCTTGTAAAAATAAAAAGATAGAAATGTGAAGTTCAGTATAGTTCTATTAACTGTTCCATGTCATAAAGCTAGAAAGTGTAATAATTGGAATGAATAATTTTCAGCTCTGTGTGACCTCTAGTCAGTAAAACACAGGATTCCAATGAGACAAATTGACCTAGTAAGACATCGTTGATTTCCTACTTGTTATCACATAGTCTAGTAATCTCCTCCCATAGGAATATGAAACTCAGTCTGATACTTACAGCTGAGCAGAGAACTATATCTCAGAGGACATCATTAAAAGTTGACTGACCTATTTCTCTCTTTATAGCTAGGTACAAATAAGTTACACAGGAATGGCATCCCAGTGCTTGAAACAGTCTAAAATAAGTGTTAAGTTAAAATAAGTGCTGCAACTTTTTAACATTTCCTCCACAAGGTTTCTGGAGGGAATCTGAAGCTGTTTCTAGGAGATTCATTTTTCCTCTTTAACAATAAAGAAAACAGCATATGAGATCATCATGTGGAAATTTCTGGAAGTCGAATCTTTTCTTTTAAGAAGAGAAAGCAGTGCTCTCTGCACTACCATCTCTCAGTCCTTCAGAAAAAGTAACCAGCAGGATAGAGTTTACTAGCAACTTTGGTGCATAATATTAGTCAGGGGTGCTAAACTGTGAAAAGGTAACATTGTAGCACATTCTTTCCTGAAACTGAATTAAAGAGTTTGCCACAGTCCCCACCCCACCATATTACTCTATAACTAGCTTGTTTTATTAAAATATATTAAATTCATGGCAGTGAAAATATTTGAGTGTGACTCCCAGAAGACACACAATTATGCAACAGTCATTTTTCACCCTACGAAATTTAGGGGCCTCATAATAAAAACTTGCTCTTATTGCTGTTGTTGTTTTTAAGAGAATGTTCCTACTTTTGTAGTGGAGAATTCTTTCTTCTCCAATATTCATATAAAGCCAAGATAATAATGGGCCAGGGCATTATAAAGAAGAATCTGGTGCAACTACATTAGATTTCATTAAGTTTTTTGCCCCTAACTGAATTTATATAGTCTACAATGATGGGGAGAAGATGAAGGAAATGTGTGAGGGAGGTAGATGGGATATTAGAATGGGCAGTTTGGTGGACAGTGAGTGAAATACACATACATATAGAGGAGCAAAAATATGATCCCAAAATTAGAAATAATAAATAAATATGGCAAAGTTAAGTACTTAGTTCAATGGTAATAATAAGATAAAATACTAACAAAAATGGTAAATAAGTAATCACACTAAGCATCACATTTTGTAACAGGTCCATTCATCACATCAACAAAACATCTAAGGAGGTGTGAATATAACTCATACACAGTGTTGTAAGCCAATGTTACCTCAATAAACCACAGTTTAGCATCCCTTACTAATAAATAAAAAAATAAATAAGCAAAAATAAATTGAATCTAAGTGCCCAAGTATACTGAGAAAATTTGCTAGATACAATGACTTTTTTTTAACACAAACTGACCTTTTGCAACAATATGAAGGAACTAGACTAAGTAAAAAATCAGTCAGGAGGAGAAAAGCAAATATTGAGTGGTTTCTTTAATATATGAAATATAGAAAACTAAAACAGCCATATAAGCTCAAACCAAAAGCAAACCTTAGAAATCTGACTATACAATTGAGATTATCAGATGGGAGGAGGCACAACGGACTATGACAGATGATGGGTGCGTTGGTGGTAGGTGTGGTGTGACAATATACACCTAAAGGTACTGAACATATTCCTATATTTCTAAAATATATACAATGATGTGAACCAGTGTTACCTTAATAAAAAATCCTACTTAAAATAGACCACAATGAAATGTTCATGTCCATCCCCAAAGAGCAACCTGTTCTCCTATGGTTCTTTCAGGGGTCACAGATTTAAAAATAAATAATTAATTAATTTTAAAACTTGTTAATTTGCAAATAAACATGTATCTATTACGTACATTTTATAACGTGGGTACAGGGAGGTGGTGGGTGAACCTCAGGGAATACAAAGATGTGAAATATATACATAAATTAATTAATATTTCATAAAAATTCAAATAAAAATAAAATGTGGGTGCTGTAGTTTTATAAGAGAACCTATATGATCAGATATCCATGAGATCCTCTCTGAGCACATATTTGTACTGAATGTAAACAAATATGAGTAAGGGTACCAGGGCTGATCAAGTCACTTTAATCTTTTTTGAAAATTCTGCATGATTGCTCAAATTTGCAATGTAATTTTAGAGAAATCAAATTCATAAATCATAAATGCATATATCATTTCAGACATTACCTAGTATTTATCACAACTAAAAATTTATCCATGCTTGTCTCTTTGACATGAGGTAGCACTGGACACAGGCATTACAATGAAAAGGGAATTGGGCAATGCTGACTTGCCAACTCAAGTACTCTTGTCATACCCTGCTCTTTACTTGCCCACTCCACATGAAGCTCTCCAACAAGCAAGGTGTGCTGAGTCCTGGCTGCAAGACAAGATGACAGGTCTAGTGCCTCTTCTAAATGTTTTCCACTTTTGGAGTAAGGTAAGCTGCATAGAAAAGTAGGAAATAATGTGTTTGTTTATATAGCCGTAACTTCACTTGTCTTGAAACAAAAATTACAATCCTCACAAGGTATCAAGTTGCCGTTTCCAGTTTAGTATGAATATAAAGCTGTGGCCTGGAAAGGAATGGCATTCAAAACATATTAACCAGGATAGGCAATCAGGATAGAAACCAGTTCAATGACATACTAGGTTATCAGGAAAGGAGTTGTTTGATCTGCATCACATTTTAAGACTCACTGTGCCACTATCTGAAGAATATATTGAAGATTTACGGAAATTCCATTTTAAGCAGCAGCTCATGACTAGTCAGAACTGTGTGTTACTCGTCTTTCTGTCTCCCACAGCTTCTGAGTTTGCCAATGTGTCTATTTAGTTAGAACAAAATGAGTACACTTATCAAGAAAAATAAGCCTTTGTTAGTTTAGATGGAATTATCTTCAATCATGTTATGACTTCATGTAATCAAATTCAGTAAGTTTTATAATTTGTCTCATGTAAACATTTGTGCTTTCTCCAAATCATTACAGAACAGATTCCATTCTTTACTAGCAGTAATTCATTATAATATTCTTTTGATATTTATAGCTTCACATTGAATAAAATGGTCTTATTTACCAAAAACAACTAAAAGTGTTTTTCCCATGTTGATATTATTATAGTGTCAACCTATACTTGGATTCACTTATTTGTAATCAAATATAATAATTTTAGCTGTCTTTTATGGAGTGTCTTAAATACCAAGAGCCACACTAAGTACTCCTTAACACATAACAGCCCTACAAAGTCATTATAATACATATTTTACAACTCAAATAGCTTACTTAAAGTTTTCAAGCTACAACAGATCCTAACACATGAGTATTGAACCAAAAGCAATTCTCTCTATAATAGCCACATGCATATTTTAAACTATCAACATAATTAGAATTGCAAGTAGTTTTACTGAGTACCTGCTCTGCATCCATAAGTAAGTTAAATTACTCTTATGCATTAATTCTCAGATTAATGATATTAGGTAATACATCTTAAGCTCCTCA
Organism: Uropsilus gracilis; assembly: GCA_004024945.1. NCBI lineage: Eukaryota > Metazoa > Chordata > Mammalia > Eulipotyphla > Talpidae > Uropsilus > Uropsilus gracilis. The sequence continues at coordinate 41,562 of PVHY01007704.1, read as the reverse complement.
TTTTACAGATGTGTGGGAATCGAGGTTTAGAGATGTGAAGTGAGCTTGCTAAGGTCATAGAGGTAGTGTTTGACAAAGCTTAGCTAACTTAAAAAATCCAATATTCTCAACTATATTACACTCTTATCTCTTAAATGACAGAGAATCTTTATTCTTTTACATTTAAACAAAACTAGTAACCAGACGCAATGCATCAGAGAGGTCCTTATAGATCCTTATCACAGAAAACATAACAATCCTAAACTATTCACTTCAGCAATGCATTTTCTTAATTATTTTAACAATTATTTTTTAAAAAACCAACCTGGGGAAGATACAAATAAGTCTATTGATGAAAGAAAAACTCAGAAACAGCAATTGGTAAATATTTGAACGTCAAAAGGAGCATATACTAATTTTTTATTGTTCCGCAGGAAAAGCCGAGTGTGACATATTAAGAATTACATGTACAGGTAAGTAGAAAGAGTATTCTAATAATGAAAATTGTCAGAAAATAACCAGTAGCCTCATAAAGTGCTCTAACACTTTATGGGTTTGGAGGCAGAAGATGAACATTGACCACACTGTAAATATATTTCTGTTCCAGTGTAAGAGTTAAAATCAGATGAACTTTAAGATGATTTCCAGTTCTGAGATGCAATCACTTAAAACTATTTCATTCTTACACTAGTTTAAAAGTATACATATAATTTTTTATCACTATATTTATTATTCATTATTAAAGTTATCGATAGCCTCCAAAAAATGAAATTTAAGGATTCCCCTTAGAGAAGGTTATAATTATTTCAGCATCATTTATATTAAAAAATAAAACAAATATCCATTATTTTATAATATATTAAATAAATATAATAAAATACTACATAGTAATTATAAATATGTGTTCCCTGAGTATTTGATGGTATAAGAAATACTGCTTATGATATAATGTTAAGTATATGAAGGTGTAAATAACAGATAAAGAAATAAATTATATTATCTATAATATTCTTTTCTTGTTTATCTTTAAAATTTTGAAACTATTGTTTTATATCAAGTAGGCCCAAATAGAACTCGATGTTAAGCATAGTACATGGCTCCTAACAGGCATTGAAAAAATACTTGTTGAGTGATAAGAGGCAAAGAGCATGGTAAATTCTAAATAAAGTAATTTAGAAAAATGAGCTAATCATTCCTAAAATATTAATCTGTTCTATAATTGAGAAGACATAAGCACAGTTATTGTCTGGATGAACCAACAAAAACAAGATCAAAGAAGTAAATGTATTTCTATTTTTCAAGGATAATATTAAAACTTCACCTCAATGAAAATAAAATAGCATGTAAGTAAGGAAAGTAAGCTTGAAAAGCATTTGCAGAAAATTATAAGCCTAAGTATCAATCTATTAAGAGTACATTGAAATTAGGAGGGATATGATCAATTACTAAAAGATATTTATGCAAAGGTTTTGGATGGACAGCAAAAGATAAAAAATAAATAATAAACACAGAGGAAATGGTTGACATAACTTCAATTATAGAAATGAAAAACAAAATAATGTTTTATAAATATAGAAAAGAAAAAAATCACTTTCTCTTATTCTAGAAATTATAGGGAGAATGACTTGTGCAAATACTGTGGTTAATAGTTAATTTTTGGAAAAATAATTGTACCTGTACAGTAAGAATTTTCTCATTCACTTTATGTCCTGTCATTATATATCTTGATCTTTAGATATTTACCTTAAATCATTTCCAATAGAATTAAAAATAAATTAGATTATCTGAAACATTCTTATCAAGTCTTGAAATCTAAACCCTAAAATTAAAAATGTGGAAACAGATTTAAAGACCCAATAATATTAAAGTTGTAGGCTAGATTATAGTTTTTCCATTTAATAAAATACTCTTCAAATGCTAAAAAGTACTATAAAAACTATTTTAAAAATCACAGAAAATGATATAAAGTAGTAAATAATAATTAAAATTGATTTTTACTACAATTACATTGATATAAAGAAAAAATTGTGTGTGGGCTAGAGTTAAGAAAAATATGAAAGAAAAAGAATTTAAAGAGATGGCATGACTTACTGAAGATTCTATAAGAATCTCTTCATCTTCATCTACATTTATTTATAGATAAAAAGAAAAAAGTTTAATTTTTCTGAGAACTTTTGGACACATTCTGATTCTTGTACCAATTTATGTTGAAATCAACAAGTACAAAATACATTTAATGAATATTCTAAGAAGCATATGACTGCAGAAGATTTTCCTTAAGTCAAGGTAACTGGGTTTTTGAATGGTTCAGAAGCTAGGGACTTTTATTTCTAGACAATATTATTTCTGACTCACAACACTAGGAACTGAGGAAGTTTGAAAAATAGATGCTAAATTGACCACTAAAGGAAGCTAAGTATCTCTTCTGTATCAGTTTTCAAACAAATCATGAGAAACTAGAGTTGCATCAATGATCTTTAATAAATTTTATTACATGACACTCTTAAGATTCCTAAACAAACAGTTCTTCCTCACATTTTCAGGAAGGAGAAATAACTGTCTTTCAAACTGGGGACCTTATAGCTTCATCTGAAAATGCCAATAAAATCCATGTTATTGGGAATTTTTTCTGTTCCTTTATAGAATGGAATGGAGATAAGTAAAAATTCATAAATAAGTAAACATTCTGGTACAGTAGTAAAAAGAGGTACTTGGGTTTATATCATAGTTCTAATATTTACCAAGTATAAGATATTGAAAATAGCTCAAAATCTCAAACTAAATTCCTCACTGATAAAAAAAAATACATAACAATATTTTGGTTATTTTGAAGATTAAATGATAAAAATTATACAAGGTATCTAATACATACTAGGACCTCACATGTTATCATATACTCTTCTCTGTGAATTAGTGCAATTTTCCCAATGATATTTTCATTAATGTAGCATATTACATCCAGCCTCATTTTAGCTTAACCACAACTGTGAAACCACAATCTCTGAATAAAGACACATTCTGGTGCACAGGTGTTTAGAGTTTCAGCATATTAGTTTTGGAGGAACCAAACCTAACATACAGGTTATTCATAAATTAGCTTTAAAAAACATGACAACTGTATATGACAAGCATACAATTTTGAAAACTCAACAGCACACCAACTTAATGTTTAATTAAGTTATGCTATTAAAAACATGTATGCTATTATAACCCAAAATAAAATTTGATAGTTGTCATCATAAGAATTATCTATATAAGAGTTACAAAATGCTTCTGCAATACACACACAATTTTAGTTTCAGTGATCAGTCAAGGAAGAGACTTAGGAAATCACACATCCTATGTAAAATGAGTGTCTTGCCCAGTTTACTTCTTGTGTATACTGACTACTGAAAATCCTTAGATTAATGTTTATTGGTATCATTTGCTACTAGAGATTAAGACAGAACACAGAGGGTTCCTAGTAAGCAATTTTTTCACAGGCGCTTTCACCTCTGTTATGTAGACTGTAGATGATAGGATTCAACATGGGGGTTAATCCAGCATATACTAAAGCCATAAATTTATCTATTTCCTGTGAATCTACAGCTGAAGGTTTCAGGTACATGGAGAGGGCTGTCCCATAGAACAAAATCACCACAGTTAGGTGGGCTGCACATATTGAAAGGCTTTGCTTCGACCACCCACTGAGCTGATTATCAGGATGTTGGAGAAAATAAATGTATAAGAGACACAAATGAGGAGCATTGGCATGGGTAGAAGCAGTACACCAATTACCAGCTGCATTTGTGAAGTGTCTTCACAAACCAGGTTCAAGATAGCAAGAATTTCACAAGTGAAATGATTGATGGTTCTATTTCCACAGAGAGACTGTTGCAGCACCGACATTGTTTCCACCACGGCAGTTAGGCCGCCTGTCATCCAAGAGCCAGCTGAAATCTGCACACACACCATCTTGCTCATGATGATGGGATAGCTGAGAAGATTGCAGATGGCCACATACCTATCATATGCCATCATGGACAGGAGAACACACTCAGTAGAGCCCATGCCAGAGAAAAGTACATTTGAGTGGTACAACAAGAGAATGAGATGGTATTTTTTTCCCAAAACAAAGTTTGCCAGCACAGGCGTGAGAGCAGAAAAGGTGTACCAGATGTCCAGAAAGGAGAGTTTGCTGAGGAAGAAGTACATAGGTGTGTGTAGACAAGAATCCAGGATACTTTCAGAGATCAGAATGATGTTGCCAAGCAAAGTTATCAAGTACATTAGCAAAGTTATCAAGTACATTAGCAGACACAGCAAAAATACCATGATTTCAACTTTGAGGTAATGAGTAAATCCCACAAAAATAAAATGTGAAATGACTGTCCAGTTTGCCTCAACCATTTTATTCCTTCATATTCATCTGTAGTAGTAAGTAGAAATAAAAGTTGTATTTACATTTTTTAACTTTACCACAATAAGGGGTGCTATAAAAGAATCTGCATTCTGGCACTATTACATTAGTATTCACCTACTCATTAATTCTACATTTACTAAATACACTAAATAAAGTCACTAAATATCTAGAGCAGAATTTTTTTAAATTGTTCTCAAGTATCTAACATTAAAATGTAAGACAAAAATAACATGATTTGAATATGTTCAAAGGTTCTAGGCAAACAGTAAAAATACTATTTCAGGGGCACTAGTTAGTTTAACATTTTGAAACTTAGTTTAATCAAAAACTACATTGGGCCTAATCAAGTTAAAGACCAGAGGAGATTGGCTGGGCACAGAAAGATTTTTTTGTAATCATCACAGTAAGAGAGGATTTGGTTTCCCTGCATAGAGCTGCAAATTATATAATACAAGAGATGGATGTGCTGCACACTGGTGAATATAGAGAACAGACAAGAATCCAGTCACTACAAATAGGTGATCTCTCTTCAGAAGGTGCTTTTGAATATGGAAATAATTTTGATCCCATACTTTCTACTTGGAAAATCATTTTCAAAGTTTAGCTTTTTACAACGGAAATCAAATTACTTACAATATACCTCACAATAACTTATGGATACCTATTTAAAAACCACTGTTTAAGAAGATAGAGTTCTTAAGGAATCAATCATCAATACACAAGTCTCAAAATTTTTTTCCAAACTCATCTCTCAACATCACAGCTTTACACTCTGTAAGACACATTTAATTCTTCATATTTTCTGTACTATGTTGATTATTAAATAAAATATTAAGAAAGACAAGGTAGGAAGTGATAAGAAAGAACACTCTAGGTAGAAAAAATGTCAATTAAAGTCCTTGCTTTTATCTTACTCTGGCTCCTCTCTTCCCTCTCTTATACCTATCAGAATTCTCTCATCCTCCCTTTCAGAAACAAAACATTGGAGTCTTCCTCTTTTCTAGACTGAGTCTCCACTCATCCCTTTTTCCTCAATTTACATCTTTGTCACAACCTCATTTACCCAAGTAATCTTATTTAGATATGGATCTTTCTCTAAAATGGTCTCTGACTCTAGTGCTAAGTTAAAGAAACGGTTTCCAACAAGCTCTAATCTTTTTTTACAATATATTGCTTTTTTACAATAGTATTGCTCAGCAATACTGCTGAGCAAACCTCTCATTTTCAAGTTGAAAGACATCTGAAGAGGGTTATGCCTTGCCTGAAATAAATGAGAAATTTTGGAACATAGTGTCAAAAGGTCTACACCACATACTTTTAGCACGCATCTCTTCAACTCAAATTTTTCCTATCAAACAGCAAATCTTCCCAAAGCAAATATAATTTCCATTTCCGGAGCTACCTGGCATTTTTTTTAAATTTTGTAAATCTGAGAATACAGTGAGAAAATGATAATGTCTATTCCCATTTACCTTAGTGCATGTGATGAGGATATCCTTTTGGTTAATGCATGCTTCAAATTATAAAGTTAAATCTCATCTTCAATCAAGCCTTTCTTGTGAACCTGTTGAAGAGCTCAAAAATTAAAGAATCTGAATTCTGGAATTATGATAATGTCCTATAAAAACTATGTTAAAATCACTTGTATAGAGGCTTCTTTATTCAGAAAATTACCATTTAGTGGAAGATGAATGGTCTGGTTTACAGAAATCAATCTATATCTTATCCCATTCAGAAACTCTTTGAACACATAGCTCTTATTTAAAAAAAAAAAAGTTTAAAAATATTTCTTAAGAGAAATCAGGACATGATTTGTTGGTTGGTGGCTTCTGTCCCTTTTGACCCGATTTCAATATAATAATAGATGCTTTTATTATTTATTCATCTTTGACACTCACTGAGCCTTTATGCTTCCTAAAAGAATCAGTTTTATTCAGTTATCCTTCCCACCTTTAATCCAAGTCTCCTATCATACTTTCTAAAAAACTTACATTTTTATATTTCATACTGATTTACACAGGGTATCTGGATGAAGTTTTTTCGTATTGTCTGAGACAAGGGTCAAAGTTCATTTTTTTACTATGTGCATACTCTTCATGATATTGAAAATCTCTTTTCTTACTGCACCACACTTCATCCTTTTCAAACTAACTGAGAATATGTATGGATGTTTTGGACTTCTTGTTCTATCTCAAGGATCTATTACTTGATTCTTGTACTATACTCCATTATTTTATTAACTATAACTCTATAAGAAGTCTTGATTTTAATTCTCTAAATTTTTCTTCTTTACAAATAGTTTGGATTGTACTGCCTTTCACATATTTTAGCATCTGCTTTACACTTTTCATAATATACTGTAAGAATGTATACAAGTAAACTTGAAACTGCAGGTCAATTTTGAAAGAACTGACAATTTTATAATATCAAATCTCCCAGTCCTTTGGAAAGATATAGCCTTCCATTTCTTTTGATCATTTTTAATTTCTTTCAATAACATTTATTGGTGCTTTTATTTCTATAAATGGGTTTATACATATTTTATTACATTTCTTAATATTTTTATTTACGATTCTATTATAAATTCTTCGTTCCTTAAATTCCATTTTCTACTTTTTCCTTACTTGCTTACAATGATATTTATATGCAAAATTGGTATTCAGTAACCTTGATAAATTTACTTGATAATTCCAATAGTTTGTAGACCATGTGTAGCATCATTTGTAAATAATGATAGCTTTTTTCTTTTTTTTTATATCATTTGTTATTGCTATGGTACTTTTTGGAATTCTAATGCAAGTTTGATTATAAGTGATGAAAACATGCTTTCCTGCCAATATTTACTTCATTTACTATAAAAATTTATATGTTTTTAAGTAACACTTTCTTTGTTGTCTGCTAGTCCCACATATTATCCTTTGTCACTATGTTGTCAGTAGAAAAGTCAGTGTGTTATTTCCCTTTCAGATATTTATCTTTTTTGTGGTATTCCTAAGCTTAGAGATTAAAATATATAACCCTAGTTTATAAGGCCATGATATATTACTATGATATTTTACATAAGGCTATGATTCATTACTTTCAAGAAAATACTAAACTTTTAGCTTCACTGTTTCTAGTTTTTCTAAAATAGTTATAATTTAATTTTAAATATAATTTAAAACTTAAAAATAGTAATATGTTGCTTGTTATAATTTCTGCTTATTTAGATTGACATAATTTTCCTTACTGTTTGTTTTTTCCATTTGAATAATTACCTATATAGAATTTCCTTCAGCTCCCTGTCCATGTACATATAGGTTTAACTTTTCCAACATGTTCCAATAGCTCTGAAGCCCTTTTGGAACTTTTCTGCCTTTTCCTTACCATGCAAACAGTCCAGATATTTTCTGGTGTACTATATTCCTGTTCACTAAATCTTTCTTCGATCTTGTCTAATAGTAGTTAAATCAATCTATTTAATTCCAGTTTCAGTGATAATTTCAAATCTGATTTGTAGCGTGTTTTCCAAGGAAGTCTCTAAAATCAATGAAAGACCCTCCACTTAGTTTGAAGAGTTCCTGAGCCTATCTCACATGTACTGAGTAATGTTTTTCTCTGTCCCCCTCAGCACTATTACCAACCAATGTTACAACCTGTTATTCATATCACTCTTCCTGAAATATGATTCTCTTGCTGCCTCTTATAGGCCCTCCCACTAGGGTAACCATATTTTTGATCGATCAATCAAACAGGACACATTTGACAATGAAAGAAAAATGATCACAAATTACACCAAGACAACTGGTTACCATCTTAAGGTTATTTCTTTTTGTACAATCATGTTCCAAATTTATGAGGAATGTCAAAAAAAAACTATGCAACATACATTGTTACCAAATCCTCCACCCACCCCCCCAAAAAATACTGCCTGTTAACTGGTTGATAGCAACTACTTAAGCTTTGGGCTGTACCACGTATCTTCTGAGGACCTGATAAATGAGTTAGGTAGAAGAAACAATCTCTGGACAAATATTATGCTTCACCAGGACTCAGGGTGAGCATAAATTGATAATATATATAGTTCTAACCTTAGGCACCTGAACCATGTTAATACAATAGGAGTCTCGAGGCTAAGGAGGGATTTACATAGGGAATCTTCATGACAGCTTATAATGGAGGTTAGGAGAGTGAGATCTGATTCTAATTATGACTTTCTTTCTTCCCCATTTCTGGATCATCATTTCTTTATATTTCCTCGGGTCTTTAAGTAGCACCTGAAACCCAGACTTTATTTAGCTATGAAGACTATAAAATATGAAAAGCATTATTTAAATATTTTTAAACAGCCATATCCTGTGTTAGAGTAATAAATGATGCCTCTTTTCCTCATCCTACTATCCTAATCATTGAAAATTCTTTATAATGAGTAGACAAAAAATTTGTAAGTGCTGAACATCATTATAAAAATATCTAACACATAAAGATGCATAAACAGAAAAAGTAATCAAAATTCCAACATGACTGACAAGCTACCACAATTGCAAATTGTGTGCATAATCCAACACATCTTCTATTCACTTACTAAAGAACCTTCTGTTAAATAGATTTTTTTACTGCTTCCTTCACATCCTTGTTCCTGAGACTACAGATTAAAGGATTCATCATGGGAGTCACAACCCCATAGAACAAGGATATAAGCTTGTCAGAAGCATCCAGATCATCTGATTCACCTGCTTCTTTACACTTGGGCTTCGTGTACATGAAGAGAATGGTTCCATGGAATATTATCACCACAGTCAGTTGGGATGAGCAGGTGGAGAAGACTTTGCTTCTCCCCTCAGCAGTGCTTATTTTGAGGATGCTAGAAATGATTAATGAGTAAGAGATAACAATCAAGAGAAGGGGCATCAATGCGAACAATATTGTTGCCATAAACATGATGAATTGATTGCCTAAGACGTCAGCACAGGCCAATTTCAAGAGAGTTACAATTTCACAGACAAAATGATTGATGACATTGCTCCTACAAAATGGCAACTGTACCACAAATACAGTTTGTATTACAGAGTTGACAACCCCTGACAACCAGTACCCAGCTGTCATGGGCACATAGAAGTCCTTGCTCATGATGACAGGGTATTGCAGAGGGTTGCAGATGGCCACACAGCAGTCAAAAGCCATCATGCCCAGGAGCACACACTCTGTTGTCCCCATGGATAAGCCCAGGGTCATCTGCACTGCACATCCAGAAGAGATGACCTTTCTTTCTGAGAAGAAATTCACCAGTATGGAAGGAATGGAGGTGGTGGTGAAGCAGATGTCCAAGAAGGAGAGGTTCCCCAAGAAGTTCATAGGATTGTGAAGGTGGGTGTCTAAGATGTTGATTAAAATGAGAGCGCCATTGCCCAGAAGAATGATCAAATACATTACTAAGATTAGCACAAAAAAGACTTGCTCCAGCTTTGGGTGATGGAAAGTCCCTTCAAAAAAAATTCCATTTCACTCCTTTTACCTGTAAGAATTCAAAGAATTTTTTAAAAATCTCTTTATTGCAGTAATTCTAAGTTTAACACAACACAAATATTAAAATTTTCCATATCTTCACTCTAACATGGGTGCTTCATAGCATTACTGCGGTGTTATTGGAAGAACAAATGAAACAATGTCTTAAAGCAAGTAGTATATGGTAACCACTATTTTGGTTTCTTTCATCTTCCCTTGATGTTCTTTTTCCAAGTTCTTTTGCATTTCTATTTCAGGTTCACATTCCAAAAGAATTTAGACTTTTGTGAGTTATCTATTCAAATATCTGGTCTCTTCTCACAAAATAAATCTATCATTTTCACTGCATTTCTGATATGACATAGATGCATATTATACCAAACTCTATTCACTCCATAATGAAAGGTGTTATTCCACAATATCAAAGGTCAGTGTCATGTAAAATAAACACTGGTTGACATTTAAAAAACTATGTTTTTCTAAAAGTTAGATGAGATTGTGTGTCTCATATATATTTTGCATATAGTCACCAAATAATTGTATTGCTAACAACAAATTAAAGTACCTAAAACATTTCCAAAAGAATTTAAAAGACATAACTAAGAAAGTCAAAATGATTTCCTGTTAGCTAAGGACTTACTGTTCCTCTTCATTTCCTTTTTACACAAATGAAAACATGCATTCAAGAACAAATAATAATTTCCAAGTTCCCTAATAAGAGGTTCCAGTACAAGATTTGTCTGTCTAATGAAAGAGAAGTGAATTTGTCATTTGAGGTTAATTGCCACAGAATCAAGACTTTTGTAGTATCATCTTACTTCACATTCAGGATCAAGATTCCAAATCTGATGTCTATGGTACAGCAACCTCACTGGACCTGTGAGAAATGATACCACTAGACATGCAGGCATGTTTGAATCAAGGACCAGGAAACTACATTTTGACTAAATGAATCTTTATTCAAGCTAAGATAAATTTTGGATCTAAATACACTTCTTTTGATATTAAAATTACCTTGGCTTTCAAACTACCATTTTGGTTTTTTTTTTTTTTTTTTTCATTTATTCTCTACCCTGTATATCTCCAAGAAAATCTTCCTTTCTTCCTTGAATTTTTTATTTCTAAGCTTTACAGATTCTCTATTGCAATAAACAGTAAGAAATAGGTCAAAACACATTTGTATGTTTTCTACAATTACCTTTAAATGGAAGGCTCACTTGTCTCCCAGCTTGCAATATACAACAGGTTATTTTGCCTTGTCTTCCATTTGTAGTCTATTCTACAAAATTTTCCATGAGGTTGATGCATTTCTGAGATGTTACCACTGAGGACCCATAATATCACAGAATGGTCTGGAAAACATTGATGAAAAGATGCTATTTCAAAATTGTTTTAAAATCTTTTATACATTACAGCCAACACAATCGATAACAATACGAATGTATTTTGGTCTGCTAGTCCAAAAGCAACATAAAATTAATATTTGAGATTATGGAAGATTTTATTTGTCTTCAAGCTCAGGTACCAGCCTGGCCCCATTGTGAAGACCCAGGATATTCTCTAAAGAACCTTCTCTGAGCACAGGAAGGCAATTTATATGTTTCTTGCTCTTGGAAACCTAGGCAATATTCTATAACACAACTCTAAATTGCTTTAGGGGAAAGAAGTTTGAAACTTTTGAAAATTTCAAAATAATGCCCTAAAGACTTAATTATATTAGCACCATTACAGTATTTCAAGTTACCAGTCATAAGTCTTGAGAATGTGTCTTATCCCATTCTCAATGTGTTACCATTATAACCGTGGAAGCCTGAATCCAAATATATTCCAAAGACTTTGTCAATCATAAGCTCATTCAACAATGACTAATTGATAGTCACTGTAGAAAGACCTCACTTAGCTCTATTAACTCTTTATTGTTTATAAGAAAAAGAATAAAAATGTATAAAGTCACAAGTATTTTCACAAAAATGCTATACATATGATTTCATTCATATTGTTAAATTAGTAAGAGTTGGGGAAGGGGGCCTGTAATATAATGTCAAATTATTCATTTGTCTCTGAAACTCAGAATTGTAATGAGTGATGTGTTGAAATACACAACAAAATTTAAAATTTGAATCCAGACCTTGAAAACCCAGAAGCCATTGAGCTGTTCAGTTTCCTTACTGCAATTTTCCAACATAGTTTGTGATTCTGTTGCAGTCTTTACAGTGTCTTCAAATAATCCACCTAAGCAAATATTCCTGTCACCCAGATTAATTGGCACAAAGTCACTAATTTGCAAACTTAGGTAAAAAAGGTGGGTGGGTGGACGGATATCTTCCAGGTGCTCTCAATAATCATCTACACTACAAGATGTACTCTCTTTCTTTGAATTGCTTCACTAAAATATTGAGCACAATTTGTTTCCACAAAACTACTAACCCAAGTAAAACAGCCTTGCCTGAAGAAAATGAAAGAACTAAGGGTATTTAAGAAGAAAAAAGTTAAAACTGGTGTTCAGCATCATTGTCTCTGCCTGGATATCCTCTGCTGTCTTGCTAAGTCACCAAGTGACTAAGATTTCTTCCCAAACAAAGCTCTTTAACCATTTCTTTTTGTTGACCTTTTAGCAAGAACTTTTATATTTTATTGCAGTAACGATGGCTTATAACACCACATATAATCAAGGATAGATTCTTACCTATTCAGAGGTGTGTTACCACACTACCCCCACTATTTCTTTCTTCTCCCCAAGTTATAAAGGGTCCTCAAAATCATTTATGTACCACACATGGTTATAAACACTTTAGAAGATATAACAATGTGTGGAGGTCAGCCAGGCTTAATATTGTGATCATTTCACAATATATACCAATTTCTAATCATTATATCCTACAGCTGAAACTCACATGATTTTGTTTGTCAGTTACAGCTCAAAAATAATTTCATCCAACTTTACTTAAATGATGTATCCAAATATGTCATATGAGAACAGTGTAGCAAGCAAATGAAATTATGCTTTTCCTTTTATGACAGAAGTTTCAGTTGCTATTTTTTTAACCTCTCGTTTAAACTAGACTTAGATCATAGTTTTATAAAATCAAGTGGTCCCTTACAATGCCACCCAATACCCAAAAATCAAAAATTTTAATTACCTCCCCTCCATCACATGATGTAGAAAACACCATGATCACGTGGTAAGCCCCAATATATAATCTCCAGCCCCTTATAATTTAGAAGGGGCATATAACTAAGCCTCAATGTATAATCTCCAGATACTAAAGAATTTTTTAAACTATTTAAACTGAAATTTAGCGATATTTTTACTAAGTTAATCTTCTAACATAACTAAACAGTTGTTTCAATTTTTCCTCTTTGAAAAAGTTACATTTTTTTCATTAGCCACTTAGAAACTTGGACATTTCAGAAAGAAAAAAAAACATGGATTAACTTTTTACCATTTCATCCTCTTATTCAGTCTACATTTTCTTTGTGTAAGTTTCCATTTTGTAAATGATAGTTTTGGTACTCTTTCACTTAAAAATTAATAAATATTTTTGTATTATAAATTCTTCAAAATATAAAGATTGCAAAATAGTCCATCAAACTATGTACTGTTATGATTTCATAATTTTCATAATCAAAATAAATCCAAAAAATATAGAAAACTGCTCTAAATGGTATTATGAAATGATAGTAAAGTTATCTGAAACACCAAGCCCCATAGGAAATAATTTAGTAAGCCTATTCTTAGTCTTAAATTTTTTCATTTCATAAGTTCTAAAAAAATATATACAAATAAAGAAAAATAAAATATTTCAAGCCAAAAGGTATTCAATATTTTAATTTACTGAAGGAAGAAACATTTGGAAGCTTCTTGCTTCTTAAGTATGTTTATTTGCTATGGTTTTATATACTTTTCTTCCCTCTAGATTTCATTTTCCTTCAAATTACAGTAATAACAAAATAAGCAATGTGTGTGAAAACATTTGTAAACTATAAGACATAAATGAGTGATATTGTTAGCGACTATGACTGCTACAATGTAAAATCAAATAAATAGATCTTTATTCAAAAGAAAAAAGTAACCTCTTTCCAAACTACTGATTTTTAAAAAGGAATGTGTGGATCAACTACATCAGAAAAAACAGTTGCTTGTTAAGAATGAAAATTATTCTTCCCTGCCTCAGTCCGTGTGACTCACAGTCTTAGAAAGTAGAAGTCCACATTTTTAATTAACTATCAATGTGCAATGTGCTTCAGCTACTCATGAGCTAGAATAATTCTTGGAGATAATCTCACTGCTGTTAACCATCACTGCAACCTATACTACATAGTTATACCACCTGTTCCATTTATATCTTACTTTGTATGTGACCATGCACTAACTCATATACATTAATCACACACTTGTTAAATTAATAAAAATAGACATATTTTTAAAATCTTTAATACTGGCAACCAATCACTGACCTTAAGAAAGTAATTTTCACACTTAAAACGCCTTATTTTTAAAATGACAGAAAAAAATGTATGTTACAGAGTTTTCCAGCTAATCCTTAAGGGTAGGGACCATGTCATATGCAGTACTTAATGTCCAGGACTACCTAAAGGACAGGACACATCCAGTGCTCAATGAACAAGAAAAACACTTAATCAACAAAAATAAAGACAGTCACACCTTACACTTGCCACTATCATTAAAGAATTTTGTATGTAACATGTTTAAGATACCTAGCATATTTTATCTTATATATTTAAATTATACTAAAAAGAAGAATGCCTGATCCTAATCTCATCGTAGTGAAATCAGTATCTCTCTGAAGATGAGGCTTTAGTAACAACACAAATGATTTTTGAAAACCTGCCAGATGAATCTAATTAGACGTAAAGTTGAGAACCATTAGTCTAGATATCTGCCATTTCAAGCTCTTTCACACCCTGGAACCTCTGTAGATGCTATATTCTGTACTGTCACATTTCCTTCTCTAAGAAATGCCCTACACTCAAGGGAGTCATCAAAAACTGATCCAAAGTGATGCTTTCTTTGCCATCCTTGACAATTTTCTCTGCTACAGTATTTTTCCTATTGTGTTAGAGCTGTTACCTTCTCAATATTTCCCATTGGCAAGAAGCATGATTCAATTAAATCTATATGTATTTATGCATACACACACACACACACACACACACACACACACACAGAGTCATCATTACTTATGGTCAGGAAAATGCAAACCAAAACTACAATGACATACTACCATGCACCATGAGAATGGTCCACACATCAAAAAGACCAAAAAAAAAAGTGTTGGCCAAGATGTAAAGAAAACAGAACTCTCTTACATTGTTGGAAGTAATGATGCAGACTGGTTCAGCCTTTATGGAAAACAGCATGGAGGCTTTTCAAAAGATTAAGAGTAGATCTCCCATAATGCAATTCTAATTCAAGGTATCTACTTCAAGACTACAGAAACACCAATTCAAAAGGAAATATGCACTCCTATGTTCATTGCAGCATTTTATATAGTAGCCAAACTATGGAAACATCTAGGTAGTCAAAAACAAACGAATGAATGTGATGCGGTGTGTGTATATGGTATATGTGTATATGTGTATATACATACACAATATATATAACATACACACAATATATATAACAGCAATCAAAAAAGATAAACTTGCTGTTTGTGGCAACATTGATGCAGCTGGAAGTGATGATGCTAAGGAAAATAAGTCAGCAGTAAAAAAAATACCAGAAGGTGTCACTTATACATGGAATACCAGGAAATAAAACAGAATCAGATAAATCAACATAGTTAAGAATCCTAGAAATCTGACAGTTGAACTAGGACTCCTAGTGGGCAAGGGTGAGGTAACTATATATTAGTCAGTGTAAAATATCAGAGTCAATTATTATAAAGTCTAAAAGATTTCCTCAACCTGTGAAATAGTCTCATTTATATTACCTTATTTTTATTTTCTGTTTCCTCAATTAAATAACACTTTAAACCAAAGGATAATGAAAGTTATTTGAGAAACTATCCCACAGTCAGTAGGAAGGGAATGGTATTTGTTAAGTCATAATTCTCTGAAGTCTACAGAAGGAAGACAAAAGCTTAGTGGCTGGTCAAGGAAGTAAAGGTCCTGAGAATCACTGTCAAAAGATATATATACCACTCTATTCTCCCTAGTACCAAGATGATCTTTCAATCCAAAAGTATAAATCCTTTCTTAAAACTCTTAATGGAGTCTACTGAACATCTAAGGTTTTTTTTTTGTTTTTTTTTTGTTTGTTTGTTTTTCAGAGACTAGGTCTTGCTATGTTGTCCAGGGTTATATTGAACCCATAGACTCAACTGATCCCTAGCCTTAGCCTCCCAGGTAGCTGGGATTACAGGCAAGCGCCACCATGCCCGGCTCTGAACATCTCAGGGTTTTAAGTCTTTCCCCAGCAACAGAAACTTTTCTGAGAGAGGAAGTCTTATAAATCTCATAAAGAAAATATAATGAAGAACTCTGGGGCATATAAAAGAAGAAATCAGGTCAGAAGAAAGACGTATCAGAGATTTGACTTTTGGAATTTGCTGATCAGTGTGGTACCCAATGTACTCTCCTAGGCACCAGAAAACAGAGGTCACCCCAAATCTAAAGATATATTGACTTCTTATCTTAGCATCTGAGCCCCCTACAATTTGACTCCAAGTTTCATTTTCAATCTCTCTTTTGTCACTATACCAACCATACAACTCAAGTTCAATCATTCTAACCTCTTAGTGACATTTCATATCTTGCCAGCTGCTATATGTATTCTGTCTGGAAAATTCTCCTGTACAAGACCACTAGGAGTAAATTGTTTTTCCCAGCCCTTTCAAGTAGCAGAAACAGCCTTTCAAAATCCAAGGAGTCTCCCTTGTAGAGGAATTTTACTTATTCCCCTACAATAGCACTTAGTACATTGCATTGTAAATGTGCACTCAAATTGTGGATTTGATAGCCTGCCTCAGGATGATCAAGCTTAAATTATCAACTGTCTTAAAGAATATTGTTTATCATTACTAGAATTTTCAAGAAAATAGAACCACAAAATAGGATACAAAAGCCTCCCCCAAATCCTATTTAGGCATTTACCCCTTCTGTTTAATTTTGTTTTTTAATATCTGTTAAATATCTCTCCCTCCCTATCTTTCAACTCTCCAGAACATAGTTTACTTCTTCATTTATTTATCCTCTTTTTTTTCAATGTACATTCTGTTTCCTCCTGCCCCGAGTTTAGGAATTTTCACTAGGAATTTTTTTGCAGAAGCAAAAAAAATCATAAAATGTTCTGCTTTCTTTTACACTCTTTAAAGTAAAAATAAACAGGCATACCTATTACTAGGAGAAAAAAATGGTTTTGGCACATGGAAAGAACAGAATGAATTCAGCACCACTTATTGAAGAGGTTTTCCTTTCTCTAATGTATACTCTTAACTCCTTTGTCATAAATTAATTGTCCATATAGGTGTGGATTTATTTTTGCTTTCCTTTTTGGTTAACTTCTAGTTGGTACCATTGTGATCTGAGAAGTATCTAATATGATTTCAATCTTTATAAATTACTCAGTTACATATGACCCAACATGTAGTCTTTCCTGCAGAATGTCCCAAATAAACTTGAGAAGATGTATTCAGCTTTTGGGGGTACAGTGCACTACAAGTCTGTTAAACCTGTGTGATCTAATGCTTTGTCTAAGAGTATTGTTTTCTTGTTTATTTTCCATTTAGTTGATCTGTCCAGTGAAAGTAGAGTGTTGAAGTCTCCAAGCACAATTGTGTTGTTACTGATGACTGTTTGCAGATTTTATAATTGCCTTGGGTGAATATATATTGATAAAGATTATGTCTTCCTCATATATCATTTCCTTAAAAATGTTAGTCTTCTACACTCACATGTTAATCCCCTATGTATTTTATAGCACTGCTTTTCTTAAAATACATAGTCACTAACATTTTCTGATATGGAACATCAAAGAAAACTAGGAAATTTAAGTTTAACCCAAAGAAACTAAACTATAACCTTCTTTTTCTATGTAACTCATTCTTACATAGATGAGGGATTTTTTAAAAAATATAAAAAAAGATCACATTTTAAGACACTGCTGATTATATCAAGCTTTACACTTTCAATAAATAACCAAGAAAGAAAGAATCAATGCAATTTACTGCCTGTTTCTATTACAAGTACTAGAAGTATTATTACAGCCTTTACAAAGCTGGGATCCCTATAGTTCATTGTGCTTTCAAAAAATAACATTATCTACTTGAATTTCTTAAAAACCCCGATACTACAACAAAACTTGTAAAAAAATTTTTTAAGTTAAAAGAGGGAATTTTATTTGAGAAAGACAAAATGGAAGATCAGAAATAAAAGAAAAAAGAAAAGTAGAACTCCCTGGCTCGTCGGATCAGGAAGGAATAAAGAAAGATAATCCAAAACTCCTAAAAATGTCACTTGCCTTGGAGTCCACAACTTTTATTGAACATCTCTTTCTATCATTTCCTAAACTAGTCTTTTTGTGTTTCACTGTCTTTGTTTTTCACCATTTCACCCTTGATCATAGCAACCTCTTTCAAGAAAAAAAAGTCTGTTCTTGTATGACAAGGGACTACTTTTTAAACTTTTTAAAATGTGAGAATTGAATTATATAGGTAATGAGGAAACAGCTATTTGAAAAGCAGCTTTTAAAATTCTCAGGAATTTTTGGCCTACTGTACATTTTTCCATGTAAATTTCACCTATTTAGCACATTTTACAAATGCCATCTTTTCACTACTTTATCAGCTACTCCAAAAAGAATGTTTTTTGTTTTATTTTTATGTAAGTTTTTAATAATATACCATTATAAAACTTCTATAGAGTCTCTATTTGCCCTGATATTATAATATGCACTTAATGGCTACTAAGAAGAAAAACTGAAATGTAAAATATCTTGTTCAGTGTCTAGCTAATACCAAACAATGAATTATATAAATTCCCTGTATCTTCTCCCATACCTATCTGTGTACGTCCGTGAATTTCCTGAGAGCAAGCTTGAGTAATAATTATTTTAGGGTTCTTAATACATAGAAGAAGCATTTTTTAAAAATGTATGTTGTATGACTGAATGTGATTGTTCTTTTTAGGCTAAAAAATAAACTAGTTTATTTACCAGTACCTAAGAAATCCTTCTGATTGCTAAATCTGTATCTTCGTAATGTCTATTCACCCAAAATTGCATTCTCTATAGCCTATCTTTAAAAATTTCAAGGTACCCCCCAAAAAATATATTTTGATTTACAGACTTTTATTATGATCCTAACAATACTCCACTTCCTCTTCACTTGGACATGTATTAGAAATAGACACTAAATAGAAATCTATTTATTAAGCTTTGGGGAATTTATTTTGGGAAGACATTCTCTTTCATTATGCATATACTATATATTCAGAATATATACTATATATTCAGATTGATTTAAAGGTTATTCAGAGCAGAATCTTTGTTATTTGTCTTTGAGATTACACATATATTAAGATAAAGGGCTTCAATGAACATATTCAATACTTTGGATCACATGAAGTGTAATTTTTCAACTAGAGTTTTCTCTATATAGAATATGAGCAGAATGTCTGAAGTTTGACTGTAATAGATCAAAAAGATACCTAGATATAATCTCTTAAATTATTGAGTTTAAATCCTGAAAAATGACAAATACAAAAAACACTGATCTATAGAAATGTGACTCTGATCTATGCATTTACAGGCCTGAGAACAAACCTAACAAACATTTTAAATATAACATGTCCAACACAGAAACCTTGATTTTTTTTCCCTATCCCTAAACTTCTCAAGTCTTTCTTAGGACATGGTGGTGTCATGTTCCCACATCCAATGTACCAGCAACTTCTATTAACTCTATCTTCAAAATTACTTGGAAAAATTACCACTACCATGGCTACTACTCAAGTTCAAACTATTGTCTCAGCTAGATCACTGAAACAGTTCCTCAAACCATTTCTCTGATTCTGCTTCTGATCTACAATCTATTTTCTGTACAGCAGCAGGAGTGTTGTGTTTAGAAAAGTACATACAGAAATTTTAGAACAGAAAAATTAGAAATTACTAATATTTAAAAAAATCAGAACCATGACAGCCTATATGGGGAGAGGATAGTGCAATTTATCCACTGTACTGGGTAATAGGGAGCTTTTCTGAGGTTATGTTTATATTCTACATATTTGAGTAACACAAGCACATATTTGCCAAAACTATGACTATCACATGCTGATTTCTTATTTTAAGCTTAATATTAAAAGAAACAAATTATAAATAAATGTGGTTTTAAATTCTAATTAATAACAAACAGGTTGAGGTATTTAGGGGAAAAGTGCTATGAGCCAATAATTTACTTTAAAATGTATCCATGACATGATTGAATGGGGGGGGGACTAAAGATAAATGAACATACATATGTACATGAGATAAATAAAGTTAGCAATTTATTAGTGACAGAACCTAGATGGAAAGTATGGACTCAAATCAGCCTGGCGGTTCCTCAGGTCCACCAGCCAGCAGTACCCCAATCAAACTGGTATTATTGTTGGCAAATTTTTGGATACATTTTAAAGTAAATTATTGGCTTCACAACACTTTTCCCCTAAATAATTTAACATGTTTATTATTAATTAGAATTTAAAACCACATTTGTTTATAGTTTGTTTCTTTTAATTTTAAGCTTAAATTAAGAAGTCAGTGGTACCCCAATCAGACCTGGTTTCAGCCTGGTTGGTTCCTAGGTCGACCAGCTGGACCCAAACTTAGACTCAAACCTAGACCTGATCTCAATCTTGAATTCAACCTGGAGGCTCCCAAAACCAACCAGGTGGCCAAACCCAGACACAGATCCTTACCATGAGTCGGGCCCTGTGGCTCCAAGTCCAAGGTTTGACCAACCTTAGGCCTTGTGGGTCCACCAGTCAGTCAGACCCATACTCCCAACTTAATCCATTGCTCCTGAGGTCAGCTAGGTCCCATAGAAACAGGCCTGGGACTGGAGCCTCAAGCCTTATGGCTTCAAGTCTACAACCAGTCAGTCAGACCCAGATCTGGACTCAGTCTTAAAGCTCCTGAGGTTTACTATCTGGCTGAGCTCCTACTCATCTGTTCTACCTTAGATTGAAAGGGAAGCAGGTTGCATTGAGGTTGGGGAAAAAAATATTAAAAAATAACCATCAGCCTCTGTTACCTACTGCCAGTAGTTTCTAATTTCTGCAAGCTACATTTTTTCCCTCATGGTATTTATAACCTGCTTTACATATATTACATGTCCCTAATATATTTTCACTTTATTGTTTATTTATTTTTCCTAATCTGAAAGTTCTAAGAGAATAAAAACCAGCTTTTGTTTAACAGTTTTATTTTCAGAAACTTTTCTCGTTTCTGGAAAATTTCCTGAAACATGAATTTAATAAATATTAATTGAGTGAATAAACTGTTAATTCCATGGTGGGGGGAGAATATCTAAGGAAGCAAATTTAAACATAAAGATCCAATCCCAAATCTGCCTTTTTTTTTTTTCTTTCTTTCTTTTTCTTTTTTTTTTTTAATTTTATCTCTATTAAAAATCAATAGTATCATCTGGAAAAAATGATCCTCTCTGAAACAACAAAATTTTTAAAATCCCATTTTCCTCTGAACACATTCAAGTCTTTGCTCAAGAGATAACTAATACAATTGCAGGTGATAGAAACAGGCATTAGAAGAAACAACTTGAAACGTTTCAGACTGTTGGTAATTATGGTATACAATAATCAGGGAAAGGGAGACTAAATCACGGGTCTGCTTTTTAGTTTAAAAAGTAGAATTAGTTTACAGAATTATCTAGTTTTAATTATGTAGGTTTACTTTTAACTTTTCTATCTAACTTTGATGCCGACCCTCTGAGCTCCTGACAAATAAAGTCTAAATTATTAGGAGTCTTAGAAGGTAATGGTGGAGACAGGGAAAGGTGATTGCATTTAGGAGTAGAAAGTGAAGGTTCCTGGGTCCTCCACCCTATGATTGAAACTGGGTGTCCCTCCCTTCCCCTTGGGTTGTGGCAGTTAACTAGGTGCCCCTCCCCCCCTTGGGCAGTGGCAGCCCCTCCCCCCAGGGGGTGGCAGTTAAACTGCCAGAAGTAGCAGTTGGAACAGGAAGTTGGACCAGAAGCATGGTGGGATTAAAAAAAGGCAAGAAGCAGAGACTAGAGAGAACTTTTGGGGAGAGGAGAGAAGAAAATGGCAGGTGGGTAAAGAGTAGCCCGAGTACCAGGCTGGGCAGAAGCCCCCTGGAAGAGTGAGCTGGTGGTGGCGAGGAGCCATGGTGACCAACGGAAGAGTGGCCAGTGTGGTGCCGCAGCAAGGAGGCCTGGAAAGCTGGTACCTGGCGATGGCCAAGGATTTGGAAAGCACAATCGCATTAGCAATTGTGGAAGTCTGAAGCATCTTGGAGAAGCGGAGCAGCTTGGAACACTTGAGAGAAAAGAAGCTGGAGAAAGGACTGGACTTTGCCAAAGTGCCTACCTCTGAGGTTTGGAGGGGCAAGGAGGCATCATCTTGTACTGTGTCTTTGGGACCTTTGGGACTGAGAATGGTGACTGGCCACTTAGGGCTTTAAGGACTTTTTGTTTGCCCAGAATCCCTTGTTAAACTGTATTTTGAGTAGCAACTGCTATGCGGGGTGAAGGGGACCTGTGGTTTGTAAGTTGGAGGCTTTTTGCCCCCCCTTTTGTTCCCATTTTATGATCATGCGAAACAAAACCTGAGGCAGGCAATAACTTTAGGAATTTAAGAGCAAAGCATGCCGCGCGCTCTCCCCCATACTCGTGGATGAAACTCACTGACATTCTACGCATTTAGGAATTGTATGCAACTGCTGTAAGAGCAGATGGAGGAATGAGTTCGGAAAGGCGAGACAGGGACAACGTGAGCCATCAAAAGATCCCGCGACCTCTGACCTCTAAGCGACTAGTGTGAGGAAACAAAGGAGCCTGAAGCTTCACCTTCGGAGCCTGGGGCGGGCGTAGCCCAGCTGGTGGGAGGTTTGGCCGCACCCTGGGGGCGCCAGGGGCGGAGCTGAACCGCCCCAGTCCGCCTCCGCCTGAGGTTCCAGCTGGGCACTCGTCTAGTCCGGAAGCCCTAGAGGAGGACTCTCGGAGCTAACACCCTCTGGCTGCCTTTCTCAGCGTCCGAGCCTCGCCATGCTCGCCTTCCGACGCGGCCTGGCTAGGGCTCTGGCCGTGCGAACCCTCGTGCCCCAGGTACCGCCCTCCGGGAACCGTCCAAACCCAGCTCCTGGGGGAGGGGGGCTGCTATAGAAAGTGGGTTCCCCACGCATGCGCCTTGCGACTTGCTGGCTAGCCTGCCCCGCGCCGCTTTTTTGCCCTCCCCCCCACCCCACTTCCCCACAGGCATGCGCGCGCAGTGTGGGCGCCAGCTAGAGTGCTAATGAAGCCAGAGGCAGGGGTCCCCCTGGGGCAGCACTGCTTGGGAGAAATCTCCCGGCCTTAGGCCGCTGTCAGTCAGGAAGTAGCCGCCCTGGACAGAGGGCTTTTCTGGCGCAGGTGCCAAGCAGCCTGAAGAACACCCCTAAAGCTCTAACTTCTGGGCTTTTGCTGCCCGGCACGTCTGCCTAGCCTGGAAGGGACTGTGCTGGGGCTGGTCGGACTTCTACTGATACGACTTTTGGAGGCTGGGCACGGTGGCCCGTGGCTTTAATCGCAGCCTATGAAGCGCGAGGCCAGGACTAGGCATTGCTTGAGTCCGCGGGTTCGAGACCCGCCCGGGGAAACGTAGCAAGACCTAGTCCCAAAAAATAGCTGGGTGTGGTGGCGCGCGCCTGTAATCCCAGCTACCTGGGAAGCTGAGGCTGGGGATTGCTTGAGTCCGTGGTACTCTGGGCAACGTGAGCCTGTGGTTCCACGGGCAAAACAGCGAGACCTAGTCTCCAAAAAAAGGGACACACATGATATGACTTTTGGCCAGCCAAACGTCGCCTCCAGACTGAAAGTGGAAGGAAATAGATCAGCCGATAGCAGGCCACAGGACCTTCCATTCCTTCTAAAAGGGAAAACTGAGTTTTCTGCAGGGAACCTTGAAGAGGGAACGCGAAGTGCCAGTGATGAGGCTTCCTGCCCAGCCACGCATCTCGTGCAGCGGGTGCCCAAGCCAAGCAGAGCCAGAGCCCTCTTAAGCAGACGTATTGATGACAAACTCCTAATCTCAGATGAGCAACGCATAACACAGATTTTCATGACTCATACTGTGAGAAATTGGCCTACTATGGAATTTAAGCTAAAGATTTATTCTTTGTCAGGTGTGGGCCATTACTCCTTTCTCAAGGGGCACGATAAGGGTATTGACATATTCTAGAAAATTACCGTGAACACCAAAGAACCGTTCACCCAAGATTAGCAATATAATCTTCCATTCTCACTTCTTGGGCAGAGGCGAGAATCATTCCTTCCAGTCTCATTCTGAACTTTACTAAACGTCGACCACTTCTCTTATACTTGAAGTGGAAGTTTTGTGGCCTAAAATGAGCCCTAACCAAAAAAAAAAAAAAAAAAGGAGCCAGAAACATTTATACTGTACCTCACAGCATATATTTCTAGTTTACCAGCTGCAACAAACATCCCCGCATCCCTTCACACACATACCCCCAACCCTCTCATTGCTATTCACCTTTCCCTGAGCTTTCCTATTCTATTCTGAAAAAAAAATCGGTAAATAAATAGATAAATGTGTGATTTGATCACAAACTAAACATCAACTTAACATTTGTTACAGCTACTTCATGGCCTTTTTCTGATTTAATTATGTTTTATATATGGCCTTTTGAAACTCTAGATACTAGGTAATTTTTATTTGCATAGAAATCTTTTATTAAAAGTGTAATATAAAAAGAATACCTACCGATCTCAGAGGTAACAGTGCTTACTCTAATGGCAAGCTTAGTCATTTGGGTAGTGATATATAATTCATAATACACATAAGTCGAATGTATCAATTAAAATTAAGCCTGTACACAGTAAAGAAAAATAATCACTTATTTTTTTTTGCAAACAAAATCTATGTCAGAGCTAGAAACCTATTGCTTTCCTTTAAAATTCTAAGTAGTCAAAAATAATCCCAAAACTCATCCATAGCTTTGTAGGTAACAAAACTGTTTTTAATAGATTATTCTTATCAGCTTAAATAAATGTACACAAGCTATCCAAAATATCATAAAATTGATTTGCAAACTAGAATGCCATTTGAATGTACATGTACATATATGTGTGTGTGACATGCATTCACATGATTTTTTTCTAGCAAGCTTTTCCTACTGAAAGTTAAGTTCACTCAGAAAATCAAATTACAAATTAATATAGTGAGCATACAACATACAAAAGGAATAATGGTTTATCAGGTATATTTCCATCAACTTGATATAACCAGGTGGAATAAATTCCCACTAAGATTGCATCTATAATTAAAAGTGAATAATGATTCTGACAATTGTGACTTGATTTTCCTCCTCTGATCATTTACATAGTCTATCACCATATTATAATGCAATGGACAGGATAGTTTCTTGTTACATTAGTTGCTCTCATTTCTAATTTTTGACAAGTGATCAGCTTCACTGATATTTGGGAAATATTCTAACCTGACCAGCAGTTTCCATTGTTTTAAGACACTAACAACAGGAATTTTCTGCTAGTAAATACATTTATTTCTATTGTATCACCAAAAATACATGTGTGTTTAATAAAATGCTTTTAAATACTTAACTCTCACACCTAGACAGTATTATTGACTAAAGATGGAATATTGGCTAACTAATCTTATTTCTTGGGAAAATACATCAGTTCCTTCTTATGAGCAACTTCTCATGAAACTGAATAAAAGTGGACACTGCTAGGAAATACAGCTATCTATAATATGGAAAGGCATTTGCTGTTTCTACATGTCTATGGAAAGAGGCCAGCTGCAGTAAAAATAGATGAGTCTACTGACTGTCCTTGTTTCCAGTCTCATATTGAGTTGCCACATTGTAGTATAAACTCCATCCTCCCAAAATGGTTAACTTTGCCTTATCTTTCTTCAGGTATGCTTATCTTTTGCTACAGGGCCCAGACAGTATGATGGAACATTCTATGAATTCCGTTCCTATTATCTCAAACCCTCAAAGATGAACGAATTCCTGGAAAATTTCACGAAAAATGTTCATCTTCGGACAGCTCACTCTGAATTGATTGGATACTGGACTGTAGAATTTGGAGGCAGACTGAATAAAGTGTTCCATATTTGGAAGTATGGTATGAGTCATCAACTTAAGTGTGCAGTACATATGTTCGTTGTGTCAGTTGTTACATGAGACCTAGTTCCTTGATCTGTATTATTATAATCATAATCAATACAAGGCAAAACTTTTAAACAACAGTGAAGAACCTGTTAAACTGGGACTAGCCCTTCCAGTTGTACACCTCTGCCAGTCCATTGCTAGAACCTTTATCCCAAGGGAATGTGATCTTTGGAAAATGTGACATCTCAAATTTCAAATCATAAAATTGTGAGTTAGACATTCTCAGGGAAAAAAAGTTAGAATACTTATTGTATAGATAGTATATGAAAAACATGTGAGGTATATATAAAAAATTTTTAAGCAAAAGAATCGCCTCTGGATCTATTTGCACTTATATTTTAGTGTATATTGTTACCTATAATAAAACTTAATTTACAACTAAAAAAAAATTTTAAGCAGTAATTACAAGAACCCAAGTGAGTTAAGATCATAAAGGAAAGAAGAATTACTTTTTCTATTATTGAACCTATAGCCAGAATACCACTGTTTTAGAGGAAATAGTTAAGCACATGAAACTTCAGGTTAGCTCTAGTTAGCTCTTAAGCCTTACTCATCTATAAAATTTAATAATCTGTATTGTTTCACAATCCCTTTTGTTTGTGCACCTATTTCAAGGTATCACTCATTATTGTAGTTTAAGGAGGTCATGAAAAAGGAATTGCAAACAAATCTCACATTGAAACTAACTTTCCCTTGGTTTGCAAGAGGAAAGAGAACAGGTTACAGGAATCCCTAGAATGTTTGTTATTCTAGTATCTAATCTTGGTGAAGATAGAGTCAAGACTTAATAATACCCAAAGAACTTGTAATAGCTTCCTGTAGTATTTGATCATCAAAGTTCATTATTAATAAAGTTCTTTAATATGAAAAGTGCTCATTCTATACTTAATATGCCATATTTCAAGGTATTTCCCTCTTGTACTAAAATCCCATTAAAACACACATATATGCTTTAATGTGTCACCAGTTTAATCATAATCCATTAAAAATGCTTACTATTACAATTAGTATTACTAAGCTCTAGTATAGGTGTTACTCCTTACCATTAGTCGAAGCCACAGAAAACTCTGTCTTATGGGCCCCTAGTAGCAAATATACTATTAGGCCCGTGTGTCAGTAAATTTTATCTTTGTTTTGATAACTTAAACAAAAAAGAAATAATGATGTAATACATACATCATGTAATATATATGTGCATATATATTATATATGTGTGTGTGCATGTGCAATAAAAAAAGAAATTAGCAGGTAAAAAAAAGGGTAAGAATAAGAGAATCAACACTATTTCTTTGGAAGCCTTTCAAAGAAGAGGTTGCAACATGCATCTTCATTTTGTCTATGTTAAATTTAATTCAAGGTCTACCTTCACCTGATCACCCATTACCATCACCACCACCAATGCATAACAGTGTTTCTCTGAATTGGCAATGTAATTCCAATACTTCAATTAAAGCAGTAAAAACAGTTAACATATTGAGTACTATCTGTTTGATGTCAGTCTTCTAAATACCTGCATTCTAACTCATATAATATTCACTACAATCCTGAAAGTAGATACTATATTTCTAGACAGAGATAGAGATGCATTTTATATATATATAACATATAGTTTACATATATATAATTAATAAAATGTGTATATATTTTTAAAAATTATATAAAATGTGTCACCTCCAGTTTCACAAACCCAGAAAAATTCAGTAACGTAGTTACGTCATACAACTACTTAGTTTCTAAGCCTCATTATGTGACAATATCGTAGTTACTTATATTTCAACTCCCCTTTGGACCATGACAACTTGGAGACATCACACACACACATACATACATACTTGTGTATACATATGTTGGTATCTCCAGTGATATAACAGTAACTGTATGTACCTCAATTCAACCCTCTCAATGAACATTAGCTGGAAAAGTATAAGTAATCTTAACCTAGACCTTTTCTTCCCATAGATAATTTTGCTCATCGAACTGAAGTTCGCAAAGCCTTGGCCAAGGATAAGAAATGGCAAGAACAATTTCTCATTCCAAATCTGCCTCTGATGGATAAGCAAGAGAGTGAGATTACTTACCTGGTACCATGGTGCAAACTGGAAAAACCTCCAAAAGAAGGTAAGCCCCTTTCCTCATGGTCTGTTTGAATTTTGATAGAAAATACTAAAGAGTTTAAGTTACAGAAACTAAAGTTAAGCCTTTGTTTTACATGTTGATTGTTGAGACAAAAATTAGTTGGTGCTTTTAACTTGTCCTTTAAAAAATGAGCACTACATAATAAAGCCTGATTTTCTAAAGTGGGATCTTACTGACATGAAACCTTGCCTGTGTCAGAAAAAGCTGACATGGTCAGCAGAGGTTGAGGAGTTGGGCCTTAAGAGCAGGGGGTATGTGTGTGAGTAGGTGAGGGAGAATGTGTAATGTTTTGCCACAGTTTCAAAATAAATTTTTAAATGTCTTTTTCTAAAAACTAAATCTTTTTCTAAAAACTAAAACTAATCTGAAATCATTAAGTACATCTTTTTAAGACTGTTGGGGGGAGCAGAATATTAACTGAAACTGACACGTCTAACACCACTACCTTCCTCTTTCTTATTTCTCAGTTTGGAAGTAATTCCTAAAGATTTGTCTTCTTGCTGGTTTAAAGAAATTATTACCTCAACCCAGTTTTAAACAAAGCTCAGATCAGAATAAAGCATGAACTTTTTTAACTTGTCTTTTTATTGCCCCATGATCCCTAGGTTTGTAATGTATTTTAGATTACAAAAGGTTTAAATTAGCTTCTTAAACCTTTAGATCCTATCAGCCTTCAGCCCTCCCCAAACCAGACAGCTTCTCTCGGGTGTCAAATCTTGATTCTCTTCCACTAGTAACTTTACATGTTTTCCTTTACTTCTCAAATATATTTGTTCCCTAGTGTTGCTCTCTCTACCCACCTTATACTTCCATTCAGAAGGAAGAAAGTTTTTAAAGTATTTCCATGGATTATAGGAATAACCACACTATCTCTTCTCAGATTTTTTCCCTTAAAAACTCTTATCAACCAGGTCTATTGTTTCCCTACTATTCATGTTAGAAATGGTTACATAGTATGTAATAACCTTTAAGAGGTTACATAAAGATAAAGCAGTGGAAATTAGAAGAAGAATGAAACTATAGAGATTCAAAATACATCTTTTCTGAAAGTGTAATCTCAGGCAGATAAAAATCCTACTCAATCATAAATTCTCACTAGATGTTTGCTTGATGTATTTTACAGATTAAAAATATTTTAGATGTATAAAAACAGTTTACCTGTAACATTGTTCTATAATGATAACCTTAACAACTGATGCTTTAACAAGAACTTTCTAAATAAAAAAGCAAATAAAAACCAATATATATTATTAATAAATGTCTGTGTAATCATATATGTTTATGTAGGTCCTCCATATCTGTTTATATTAGAGCAATCTTCCACTAAAACTTAACATAATTAAAGTCATTTGAATATGTCTATAAAATAATTAATTTTTCACCCATTCTAGGAGTATATGAACTCACTACTTTTCAGATGAAACCAGGTGGACCAGCTCTGTGGGGTCATTCATTTCAAAGGGCAGTTCACGCTCATATCAATCAAGGCTACGCAAAATTAATTGGAGTGTTTCACGGGGAGTATGGAATACTCAACAGAGGTACAGTTATCTATTTCTTCTATGAAATTGAAAAGAATTTTGGTGATCTATTAATTCCTTAGGTTAGCTTACCTTTCTCATTATTGGGTATTTTTTATTTTTATTGCCAGATTTTTAGTTTTTTGTAATTTTAGGTTTGTGCAAACCTGTTTTACATATTATTTATTTGGTATATTAATACATTATAGTCTTTTTCAAATACTGAACTGTGCTTTTCCCTGTAACATGAAAATAATAAAATCTTTAAAACTGAAAGGAACCTCAACATGGACAGAATCCTTAAAACTTGAAGGAACGTGTTGTCCGATGCTTTGTTTCTCTATTCCACATGAGTGAGATCATCCACCATTTGTCTTTCTCCTTCTGACTTATTTCTCTTAGCATTATTCCCTCCAGTTCCGTCCATATTGCTGTAAATGGAAAACTTTTATTTTTCTTAACTTAGTAAATTTTAGTGTGTGAATGTGTGTGTGTGTGTGTGTGTGTGTGTGTGAACCACCTCTTCTTTTTCCATTTCTGTCATTGGGCATTTAGATTATTTCCACTACTTGACTCAGTGATAAGAGTGAATATATTTTTTTCAATTAATGTTTTAATATTCTTTGTACAGAAACCTAGGATCCACAGAGGCTGGGCCAGTCTACATTCCCATAAATGGTTTATAAGGGTTCCATTTTCTTATCACCCTTGCCAGCACCTATTGTTTCTAGTCTGTTTGACATGAGCCATTCTCACTGATGTGAGTTATCATTGATGTGGTATCTCATGTCATTTTATTTTGATTTATTTATTTATTTATTTTAGAGACTAGTCTCCTTTGTTGCCTGGGGTTGTCTCAAACCCACAGACTCAAGTGATCCCTCAGTCTCCCACGTAGCTGGGATTATAGGCACATACCACCATGCCCACTGTCATTTTATTTTTCATTTCCCTGATTATATAAATGATGAGCATTGTTTTCATGTCACTGTTGCCCATCTGTATATCTTCTTTAAACACATGTCTGTTTACAACTTTTGCCAATTTTTCTGTTGTGTTACTTTCTTTTTGTTGTGGTATATGAGTATTTTGTAGATCTTAGAGATTAGCCCCTTTTCAAATGTAGAATGTGTAATATTTTTCCCACTCAGTGTCTTTTCATTGTAATGATAGCTTCTTTCTCTGTGCAGAAACTTTTTAGTTTGCCACAGTCTGATTATTTATTCTTGCTTTTGTTTCCCTTTCTGTGGCATTTGTGATAAAAATTCTCAATAAAATGAGGATAAAAGGTCCATACCTCAACATATTAAAAGCAATATATAACTAATATACAAAATTATACTCAATAGTGAAAAAAAAAAGAAAAATTTTCCTCTAAGACAAGATGTCCACTTTTACCACTACTGTTCAATATAGTATTGGAGACCTGAATTAGAGCAATTAGGCAACAGAAAGATTTAAAAGCAATCCAAATTGAAAAAGAAGTAAAATCATCACTATTTGCAGACAATGTGGTTGTCTGAAAACCCTAAAGAATCCACAAAAAAATATATGTATATTAGAAATAATAAATCAGTACAGTGAAGTTGCAGGTTACAAAATCCATATACAATGTCTGTTGCATTCCTACTTGCAAACAATGAACTAAAATAGAAAAACATCAATTTACTATAGCATCAAAAAGAATTAAATAGCTAGAAATAACCCTAATAGGAGTGAAAGGTCTGTACAATGCAAACTGTAAGACTCTAAAAGAAATAGAAGAGGACACAAAGAAATGGAAAAAGATTCCTTTATTCTGGGTTGTAAAAACTAATCTTGTTTAAATGGCAATTATACCCAAAGCAATATATAGATTCAATGCAATTCCTATTAGAGATTCGATGTCATTTTTCAAAAATACAGTAGACATTACTGAAATTTATAGGGCACCATAAAAGATCCGAATAGCCAAAGCAAATCTGACAGAAAGAACAAAGGAATTACACTTCCATACTTCAGGCTATACAACAAAGCCCTATAGTAATAAAAATCAGTGTGGGAGTGGAATAAAAATGAACACATAGATGAATGGATTAAAATCAAGAACCCAGACATAAGCACACACTTATATTACTCTACAAAAAAGGCGCCAAGAGTGTACAATTGAGAAAGGAAGGTCTCCATAAATGGTGCTGGAAAAATTGAATAATTACGTGCAAAAAAAAAAGAAAGAAAAGAAAAGAAACTAGACTGCTATCTCACTCACACCATACACAAAAAAGTAACTGTAAATGGATTAAAAACTTAGATGTAAGATCTGAAATCACAAAATGCATAAAAGAAAACACAAAACACTATGTGACATTGGCTTCAGGAATTTCTTTGGAAACTTAACTTTGACTTGATTTTTTTCATTTTTTCCTAGTTATATTGAGATATAATTGTTATATTTCTATTTGTAGCCATAGTATTTTGAATGTGTGTATGGTTTGTTCCTGCAGTTCATGTCCTTTGGTGGAACGAGAGTGCAGATAGCCGTGCAGCTGGCAGGCATCAGGCACACGAGGATCCCAGAGTGGTGGCAGCTGGTGAGCCTTTTTTTTTTTCCCACAAGAGAGAAATTATTCTTAGAACAGATTTGATTCAGACAATAACCTTATAAGTCTCTTATGTTTTTTTTCTTTCAGTTCGGGAAAGTGTCAACTACCTAGTGTCTCAGCAGAATATGCTTCTGATCCCTACGTCATTTTCACCACTGAAATAGTTTTCCACCTAAATACAAAGTATTTCATAAACTGCCATAGATGTGTCTGCTCACGGTGCTTAAATTCTCCCAAGAGATTCTCTCTTTTACTTGAAGGAGGTGGCAGGTTAATTTGCTGTGTCTCGGAATGTTTAAAGCTGCTTTTGTCCATTGTCACTACCACCTCAGGAAATTATTCTGTTCATTTTCCTTAGAACACTCCATAATCTACTATAGTGTCATTATCACAAGACCTTTATTTTTCCTTTCTTTTAGAATATCATACTCCCTAATTTGGTACTCCTCTCCTTTTATAATGTTTTCTCAAATAATGGTATTTTGTTGCTGTGTCTGTGATAATATTTTGAAATTGTTTTATATACATGACCAGCTTTTGCATTGTCTATTTTTCTAACATGTTAAATGTTTTTGTACAGTAAAGTTATTTTTAAAAGGGAATTTATTACCATTCCATGTTTAATAACAATGAAATTTATTAAAATATTAAACATTTTTTTTATTGTGGAAAAGTTCAGTATCATTTGTGTTATCTGTATTTAGATTTGCATGCTATTAGTCACTTTCAAAATAATGTTATTAGGTTCTGGTATTATTCAATTAACTAATATGATGAAATGTCTTCACTTACAATTAACTTTACTAAAATACTAAAATAGTACTAAAATACTATTTTAACTTCATGTGGGGTCACTAATAAAAGATACTTGGAACATTTATTTAAGGAGATATTGTGGTCATGGAAATGTTTACCCTAATAAAAGCCTATTAAATATATATATGTCCTGATTTTATTGCATATTATTATTACTCTCTCCAGTAGAGCTTTTGTTATATCACTAAAAAATAATGAGATCATATTCATGTATCATGTAAATATAAAATTACCTCAAGTAAATACCATTTTAGTAATCCCAAAGGATATATTCTTCAATACTGTCACAGATGTGCTAGAATTTTCCTTAAGAAAAAAATCTTTGAGTTCCCTAGCTCTCTTAAACTAAATTTGGTATTTCCAAGATCTCCTGGTAGTCTATATTGATGTTATTTTATGTTACTAATGTATTGCAAATATAACATAATAAACTATGAATTAGCTATGCAGGAAACTGAAAAACAGAATGACAATTGTCTGTGATTTATGAGATCCACATGGACAGAAGTTTCCAAGTAACACAAAGAACACTGTGACTGCCACCTAAAGGCCTACAAATTCTGTTATCTCAGGTTTATTCACTGCTATATTCTGCAGCCAATATTGATTCGTGTAGGGGCTTGAGCCACACTGAACTGATAAAATCCATCTCACCATGTAAATTTCTTAGACCACCTCCCATGAGCACACAGCATAATAAACACCCTGGTTTCCCTAGCTCTCCTGTCTCCTTGGACACAGAATGCAAACACATTCTTGACAAATGTGTACTGTTCATTGTACATCCTGATCTGAAGTTCCAACCTGGAGTACTTGCCAAAGGGGGGCACAATCAAGCTGAAAACCAAAGCAACGCAGACAAACATAGCTGGCTGGATAATCTATAACTGGGGCAGAGGGGGAACAGGGAAGCCAGGAGAACAAAGGGGTTTTAGAAAGATCACCAAGAGGCAGGCAATTATGAATTCAGCCAGCCTCCTGGATCAACAAATATGCAGATGGGTACAGGGCCCAGGGCTGAAGTCACGAACTCAACCAGCACATTCTGGTTGACATGGAAGTGTGGATCCCAGAAACTAAGTCTCTCCCCACCAGGCCATTTCTAGAAACTGGCAGCATGAGGACAGAGGCTATATGGCCACTAGGAAGAGACACCAGATTGAAGTTTCCACTGAGTGAACACTGGTCATGGGTCAGGGTGGCTCTGAAGACCCAAGGCAGTCCACACTGGTCATGAGTCCAGCCTCACTCTTACAGAGGCTGGGAGAAGCAGGACTGGAGCAGGAGCCAGGAGACCTAAAGCCTGGTCTGTGTCTACCACAGTGTGTCCATGTGCAGTCATTCCCCCCAGCCTCAGTCTTCTCATCTGTAATCTGTGGGTTGAGATTAGATGACTTCTTTGATGAAAATGACTCTAAAACACACTCTACACCAGTGGCCCAAATACAGCTCACAGAGTGTATTATCTACATCTTTCTTTTACCTCCTCAAACACTATGCCCACACCTATACTGAGAATCATACATGTACATACTTTATAAGGAAAAACCCTGAGTTCCTTCCATTTACTGCTGAGAGTGTCATCCTTAAGATATAAATATAAAAAATTCCAATACAGCAACTAGTTCTAATATTCTGGGGTTCCCGTGCATAAAATTATCACAGTGATTAATTCTGTGGAAAAACCTGAGCTGAAAGTTAACTCATTTACTTATCATTACAACCTCAAGTAGTGGTAGCATTATCACCAATCAACCAACAAGGTAATTGAGACTCAGACTAAGTAACTTGCCCAAGGTCACACAGAGAATAATTAACACAACCAAAATTCAAATCTAGGTCTGCATCCTTCAAAATTATAATCCACATCAATATCTGTGTATAAGGATGAATATTTTCAGATTGTCACTCTCTACATCTTGATTTTACAAGTGGAATAATTTTATCCCTTCCAACCAAGTGAGTTAGCATCCGTCACTGACAGGCAAGCAACTATGTAATAAGTGTTTTTCATTTCCAACATTTTTCCTGACATCTCTGGCTCCTTTTGTATATAAATTTGCAGGTAAACATCAATTTAGACATAACCATATATTTCCAATAAACAGATCAAAGAATCTTAGCATATCATCACCAAGGTTATAAAATTTGAATTTACCAGTTTTTCTAAATTTTGTTCTTGCTTACCTTTACAAAAAAACCCAGAAACACACAGGGTAGTGCTAAAGCACTCACTTTAATCTTTAAAACAATTCTCATGTCACAGATACTGATACACAGATGAGCAGACTGAGACACAAAGAAATAACTTGCCCAGTAGCAAGAGCAACTGGGATTGAAATACAGATAACCTAAGATAACCTAGAACGCACATCTTAACTACAACTCTATCCTGTCCTCATGGTTCAGGAGCCTGCAGCCCACCCAGAAACCGGAGTCCTTGGCCTGCATGGCACATCTCACCTGAGCAAAGAATTCCTTCTGATTTCGTCTGGCAATTGGCAGCCTCTTCCACAAAAGGGCCACGAACTGTTGCTGTGAGTTTCCAGCCCTTCACCTGCTAGGAGCCTTTGCCATCCATCCTGCTGAGCAAGTCGTCTCTCTAGATTCTGCAAGAAGTCAACACTTCAGTCAGCTATTATCATTTCCCACATAACCTTGCTTCACTTTCTAGCATTTTCTGTAAGCCTTCAAATTACCTAAAGATGAACAATGAAACAAAATTGAGCAATGGTAATAAAGTAAGACCTCCAAAAATAACAGCGATATTACCTATAAAATTATGATAGATACTCAAAACAAATTAGGGGGGAAGTATTAATTAAAATGAGATTCCTCACACATAACGAGGCACACATTAAAGCCTTGCACTAGATCTGGCAAGAATATGGAGAAAGGACATCCCACTGACTTCTAGCGGGAATCTGATTAGATACTTTAAAGTAAGTGAAAACTGGCGACACAGAATCAATCAGTATTTCATTCACAGAAATTTTAAGTACCTATGCCTATATGAAGCATTTTGTAAAAAATAAACGTAAAATAACATATCAATAGGAAAGGATGAGTGAAATTATGGTATACTTAAATACTGGCTTATTGAGTAATTCAAATGAATCTATTAGTGAAAATATATGTTGCCTACATATCCATACTAAAAGGAAATGCTTATTTTCAGTTAAAAGTTGATAACATCAAAGATGGAACTTTTTCCTTTCGAAGTTACTTATTTTGCTACCTTTGGAAAATCACTCATTCTCTTTGAAGGTTCTTGTTTGTGTTTTTTGGTTTTGCTTTCTTGTTAAACTAGAAATATCAATGTCACACAATAAAATTAAAAAAAAGCTAAGTAAAGGGCAATATATATGAACAAAATGTAAAAAACAAAAATATATATGTGGGGCACAGAAGAATCTGATATCCTTTTGTCCAGGAACTGGGTACTACTGATATTCTATGAAAGGATATATAAAGGGCAGCTAAATAGGAAGGAGAACAGACACAGTCAATTAAATAAGGACCTAGGACTCGGTAAGATAAATAATAGAAACTACATTAAGTTCAAACTGTATTTAATATTAAGCAGATATTAAATCTTCCAATACAGAAAGGACATATTGATCAGCTCACAAAGATACTTCCAGACTTTTTCCTTCCTTAGAGCATTAAATTTACTATCAAACACATAAGAAATGTTTAGTAAATATCCACTGATATTAGCAAGATACATTTTTAAGTAACATGTATTAATAACAATAAAGCAACTCACAAAAATTATTATGATGCTATTTGATGAAGATCTCTCCAATGCATAATCCTCTATAGAAAAAAATATATATAACTTCACTGCAAATACCTATTGTTTTAAGTTAAAGAAACTCAAAACAAAAACTGACATGTGCAGTTGAGATCCAATAAAGGAAAAGTGGTCTATACCACCACCTAGTGGCTGCAGAATACAGCAGCAAGGAAAGACCTACCCAGGAATGTATAACCTGAATATTAGCCGCTAGACTTGGCACACAGGTTTTGCCCTCCTACTCTTGCTGAGTCAGCATTGTGTCTGCGTCTGCAGTTTTCTGCCATAGCACATGAACCTGACCTTTGGACAAAACCAAGGAGAAACACCATGAATGACTGTTGTCTTTGCCTAGCTCAGATAATTCTCTATCCTTTAACTCAAATCTAAGTGTTCTATGAGGTATAAAAATGCATTTACACGTCTCAGGCCAGAAAAGCATCATATACTGTCATTAAGAGTACAGATTTAAAGGATAGTTTGGCACTACTTAGTTGATATGAATATGTGCATATGAGCCAACAATTCCACTCATAGGTATATTCTGTAGAGCAGAAGTCATAACATACAGAATATAGATTCACAAGGGGCCTATAAAGAGAATTCAGAGGTTCTGGTATCTAGGATAGGAAAAAGTTGCATCTTTAATGTTATTAACTTCTAACTGAAAATAAGCATTTCCTTTTAATATAAACATGTAGGCAACAAATATTAATAGAACATGATTTGTAACCAAAAAACTGATACTGTAAAATTCCATTTACATTTGCTACAAATATATAAAAAATTTCTTTTATGCTCATCACTTCTTCAAAATGATAGCTGTTCAACCAACCAATAGATATTTTTAGTACCTTCCTTCCAGCACTTTCTATTGTCCACATCCAGCTTTTTCTTCATTATATTTATTAATGTCTGATATAGTTTCTTTGTTTACATGTTTCTCCTAACCTATAAGTTCCAGGAGAACAGGGACTTTGTCTCTAGTTCATCTCTGTACCACAGTTTCAGAAAAGTGCCTGGAGCATAAAGGAATTTAATAAACACTGGTTTAATGAAAGAATTGCTAATTCCAGGAGGAAAAGTCTAAGAAAATTAATTTAAATGTAAAGATCGGTCTGGGTACAAATGACTTTTCTTTTCCTTGACTGGAAAAGGATGTTCAACATCTGTAGCAACTAACTCACCCCTCTGGAACAATTTTTCAAAAGTCTCCCTTTCCCTAACCAGGTGATTCAAGTCTGTACATAAGGCACAAACAATGCACTAACAGGTGTTAGTCCTCTAATCACTCCCAGTCCTAATTGTAAGCAGTATTACCTCAATATGTGCAATAATGCAACTATTTTATTTGTGTTTATATGTAATTATGTAATTATTGATAGAATTTAATCAAGCTATTCTGAAGTGTTATCAGATGCTATGGAGGAAAGGGTAGAAATCTTCACTTTCCAAGCAATGGATGCTATCTAAAACTAAAAATACCAGGAAACAACGGAAAATGCCCATTATTTAGGGAAAGGGGAAACAAGCAGGGGAAGAAACTACTAAAAGATGCTGAAATTATTCTGGGAACCTATAATCAGGGATGGTCTGGACCAGATGAGAGGTCTGCCTTTTAACTTTTAGGGCTTATAAAACCACTTCATTCTGTATATATGTTCAAAGTTGACTTTTTCCTAAGTAGTTCAGTGCTCACCTTCCACTGAACTGACTCCTGAGAAGTACAACCTAAATCAATATTAGAAGTCCTACAAAATCATGTGATGATAGAGGATGAAAATATATGCCCTTGGTGAAAAAAGAGAGGTTGCTGGTCGTTAGCTGTATGTAAATCATACTGAACAAATATCCCGGCAAAAATGCCCGCGAATTTCAATGCACAGCGTTACATACGGACGCATCCGCTCTTCCTTCGCGATGGACACACACACTCGCATTCGACACACAGACTTGTGAACTGCATGCAACCAAGCCCAGGCGCCTTAAGAGGTGCGGGGCTCAGGAAAGCCCAAGAGGGATGACTTGTGCATGCCAAGTGTTTTCATGTCCCCTCTGAGCTTTGGCGAAGCAATAAGGGGTGGAAATGGGGGGTGAAGGGAAGGACACCAGGGGGACCTAAAGGACAGTGCTGATAACACAACACACGTGCTGGCACTGGGCCTGGCGTCGCCCGGCGGACTGGGAGGACGCCGCACCCCGGGGACACCTGGGCGGAGCCGGTCCGCCCCCGCCGGCCGTTCCAGCGCGCACGCTTCTATTCGGGAAGCCTTAAGAGTAAGCATCTCAGAATACCCGCCGGCTGCTTTTCTCAGCACTCAAAGCTGAGCCATGCTCTTCCTCCGGAGTGGCCTGACGAGGGCGCTGGCCTCGCGGACACTCGCGCCTCAGGTACTGGCCGCCGGGGCGGGAACGCTCCGAGCTAACGGGGCGGTGGGAAGAGAAGGGACGTTTGTAGGGAGCTTGCGGGCCTGCGCATGCGCGCTGGCCGCTGTCTGCCCAGGCCCGCAAGCTCGCGCATGCGCACGGTGGCGTGGCCCCCCCGCCCCCGCCTCGGGCAAACCTGGGCGCGCCGCTGAGCCGCCAAAATTCGTGTACAAGTTCCAGAACGTGCAGGAGGGAATTCCGGTTTGGGCACACTTAAGGAAAGACCCGCTTGGCAGTGTCCCTATCCTGCCCCCTGAAAAGTAGTCTGAGGCAGAAGACCTTTCGCCGAGATGCCAGGCCGCCCTCCGGACACTCCTGAAAGTTCAGCTGCTTGTGGCCAGCTCTGTTGGCACTCGCCCAGCGGGGGCTGCGCCATGTGTGGTCCTGCCCTTCCTATTGATTTGTCTTTGGACTAGCCAACAGCCCCCTCCAAACTGGGAAAAAAGGGGGGGAAAGTTTAACCAACCGCTGAAAACGGAACCAGCCTCCCCCTTTGAAAGGAAATGCGTAACTCCTAGGCATTTTGCAAAGAACCTGGAAGAAAAGGTCCAAGGTGCAAGTGCTGGAACATCCTGCCCAACTGGCCGCTAGTGCCTTTGGCAGGATCAGAAACCCCGTAAACAAACATTTACAGAGTCGTTTAACTATACATGGACATCTACGAAACAGGTCTTCGTGAGTCAGTCCAAACATTAGGAACTGGTATCTTCTGTGAAGATTTATTTTTTCCATTTTCATATTCGGGCTTCTAACTCCTTTCTCGGGGGGCAGGATAATAAGGGGGTAATATATTCTAGGAATGACCTGCTGGTGATTGAACATTCTAAACATACTCATGTAAGGTCCCACTCACCGAGTTAAGCAATATAGTCTATTCTTCTGATATTTGCTGGGGCAGGACCAAGAAATTTTCATTGACACTTTAGTCTGTACTTTTTTAAATATAATTTATTCATATATAAATTTCACATCTCTGATCTCTGGGGTCACTCTCCCCCCGACCATTCCTACCCTGTCCCACCCCACCCCCAAGTTGTGTACTTCAATTTGGTTGTTGGCTTGTTTTGACTTTTCTTCATGGATTTTTATTTATCTTTCCCATGTCCCATATAGTAGTGAAACCATGTGGTTTCTGTTTTTTTTCTTTTTGACTTGTTTGTACTTTGACTTCATCAAATGTCAGCCAGTTATTCTATGTGAATTGGAATTCACAGCTGTCTACAGTGAGGTGTATGTGAAGATATGGGAGTCTGAAGCTCTAACGATTCTTCCCCTGGCATTGTTTTAGTTTCTGGCTTGCAACAAATATCATCTCCCTCCAAGCACAGTTATCTCAAGTTTCCTCCTGAGAAAGATAGTTAAAATGTGTACATTTCCAAATTCGAATTCCTTAAAAGACAATTGTTGTTATACTTAGCCCATAGCCCATTTTCTGATTTATGTAATATATATAATATTCTTAAAAAAGAATTTTGGAGCCCTTGGCATCATCTTCACAGGATTTAAAAAAAAATTATTTATATATAAATTTCACATCATTGTAATCCCAGGTGAAAGTGGGTGAAAAAAGAGACTTTTTGACTTTACTTAACTGTCTACCCCTATCTGCTTGCTTCTTTCTTCAAAGCAGGCTACAAGCAGTTCCTTTGAAATTACCTTTAACCTTAACTGGATACAGCTATCTGCCTGCTTCTCTCTAAAGCAGGCTACACACTCTTCATTAGCATTTTCACTGATCACCTTTACCATTGATATGCAAAATCCAGCCAACCGCTCTCAGCTCCAAAAACTGCAGAAAAGAAAAACTTTAATACACAGTTTAAACTTTCCACTCGTGGGTCCTTACCACCATCCCCAGCCTTCTCAACCAAAATACCAAGCCAATGCAAGACAATCAGTGCAGTGCAGACTAATTTATTTCTAACAAAGTGATTTCTAATTATCCTATTAACTACAAAAGAAACATGTAAAACTCAAAATACTTCAACATTGTCCAAACCCTTTCTCACTATTGTCCAAAGTCC